>JAABNY020000032.1:11447235-11469235 GCA_015164015.2 Brevimyrus niger
GCTTCGTGCCCTGGATGTGCATCCCACAAATCTCCATCAACTTCAAGATGCTATCCTATCAATATGGGCCAACATTTCTAAAGAATGCTTTCAGCACCTTGAATCAATACCACGTAGAATTAAGGCAGTTCTGAAGGCGAAAGGGTGTCAAACACCGTATTAGTATGGTGTTCCTAATAATCCTTTAGGTGAGTGTATCTTTTATAATATTTTCATTTCTATAGATGACTCTACATTTCTCAACTACAAAAAAGGAGACCTTATCTTAATTATCAAGGATGAAGAATATTCCTCAAATCATGGCTGGATAAAGGGCAAAAATGAGCGAACAGGTCAAACTGGAGCTGTATCTACTGATGCTGTACTGGTCTTACCCACCCTGAAAAAGCCAACGAATGAAGTGCTGGTATGAGTCCATTTAAATGTAGCTCACTTTCATGTAGTGACATGAAGGCAAGTTATGAAGCATAGTTTGGATGGGCTTATACTTTCAGAGCTTGCTGAACCTGTCTCCAGATCAAAGAAAGACAATAATTCAAACTGCACAGAAGAATGTTGGAACAGTGGAGAGAGCTGCCCTCTACTCGCTTAAGGACTATGCGTTCCAGTATTTCAGGTAACATTCACTACAGTCAAAAACGAACAAGTACATCAGTGACCAACCATTCTTCTCTCTGCCAACTCCAGGCAGCCCAACAAGGATGTAAACCAGCACGTGCTCTTCAAGGGAGCTGCTCCGGAGAGGCTGTGGGTTAACTCCAGAGAGCCAATCAAGCAACCGCTGCTGAAGAGACTTGCTGGCAGCCCTGAGCTTAGTCACCAGGCCTGCATGGCCTTCACTGATATCCTGCCATGAGTGTGTGTCAAAAAGGACACAGCAGAGTAAAAGTTACATACCTTAATCCGTATTGCTCAATGCATTATACTGAGAAGTAAATAAAATAATAAAGCAAAAGGAAAATACTATATACAGTGCCCTCCTCAATAATTGACACAACTTGCAATGATTTGTGAAAAGGGTTAGAAAAAACCCTCCTTTTGGTAAAGTAGCTTCATATTATACTGAAAAAATTAGAAAAATCCAACCTTTCATTGACGTAAATTTAATCACAGAAAACAAGTCCTTCATCAAGAAATTTTAAACATATATTCTTTTTATTTTAGGTGTTTTAACCACTGCAGACATTTCTTTCCTTAATGTAACTTGTACCAATTTTAAAATACATGGGAGATTACCCTACCAAACAAACACAGAATCCCTTGGAACTCACTGACCAAATCTTCGGGCCTGCCACGAAGAATGAAGCCCTGAGAGATGAGATATACTGCCAGATCATGAAACAGATGACTAGCAACAGCAATAGGTCTATTTTTCAATAAGTTGCATGTCAAAGCATGGTTTCCTGGTAGATGGTGTGTAATTATCTGAAAACCAGAATCACTGTGGTTTTTCTCATTCTTTTTGGGAGTGTGACATCCTGCTGTGGACCTCTTTCTATCAGGTTCAGCCTGGAACGAGGTTGGCAGCTGCTGTGGCTCTGTTGTGGCCTTTTCCCTCCAAGCCAGTCTCTCCTGAAACATGCCCAGCGCTTCATAGAAACTCGGCACCGGGAAGCTTTAGCTCAAGACTGCCTGCAGAGGGTGCAGGTGGCTCTCAGGTGAGCCTGTTCCGCACAATGCAAAACACCTCCAGTTTAAGACATCAAAGTTGTCAAAACAAGGGTTAGGCTTTAGTATGTTAGAAGGTTGAAATTCATATAATGTGTCATGCATTCTGCATGTGTCTATCCGACAGAACCCCGTGTGGCTCGCTGCCAAGGGTGCCCATTGCCAGGGGACATGGCATGGGCTCTTGATTGATGACACGGCTGTTTCTGCATTTAGTACTGCACACTTGGTGCAACTGTTATAGCGAGAGCCCCATCTGTAAGGAAGGGCAGTGCTGGGCCTGAATGGAGGTGTTGTCTTTCAGATGTCCTTGTGTGCTGTCTGTCAGAGCCAGCTCCAACTGAATTAGAGCCTTTGCTTATGACACCCTTCTGCAGAAGATTAGTTATATATGTTTTAGTGATACAGTAGTCCCCCCTTATCTGTCTGTGACATGTTCCAAGACCTACCGCAGATTATAGTGAACCATCCATGGACAACCATATATATCATGATTTTTGCATACATACATACTGTGTAACACATAATAAGACATTACCAACATTACATACAGTGACAATAAAGTACATTGTACATTATTACACAGTATTGCGCTCTCTCTCAAATGAAAGGGATCCTGACATTTTATTGTAATTCTCAAGGGATGAGCAATTACTGAAGGGACGATTCAAAATCGCCCCTTTTGTGGGATGTCCTGTACAATTCGGGATGGTTGGCAACCCTAGCTTACTGGCTTATGAGGGTAACTTGTCGAATTTAATGTAGTCTGGGCAAAATGGAAGTGAACGAATATGAAGTCCATTTAAACTGTGATACCTTAAATCCAACGAGTTACCCCGATAAGCCAGTAACCCTGCTTCATGTACAGGCCCTAAGACTACAAAAATAACAAAAGTAACAATGACCAACTAACAAACTGAGTAAAAGCAGGCACTTCACTATACACAAGAAATCAGGGCAAACAAAGTACAGGTGTAATCAACTCAGCCAATCAAAGGGAACACAGATTAACTAGATTCCGGTCGGGTGGATAATCACAGAGCAAGGTAACAAACACTGAACACTATTAAACTCTAAAAGCTAACAACACTAGGAATAACTAAGAACCAAAGAATACACAAAAAGAATAAACAAGACACAATTAAGCAGGATAAACCAAAACAGGAACACAAGGATCCTGACAACAGAATTTTTTGGGAATTTTACTTTTTTTTCCAGACCACAGTAAACTGACTGAGATGGGGGTACCACTTTATTTATTATAAAAATGATTAAATTTGTCAATGTATGCAAATGATTCAGCATGGTTAGACAATTGGAAAAAAAAACCCAATAATTATGTTTAGGAAGAGCGAGGACCTCTTGCGGCCACAAGATCCTGATGAATTGCAAACACATATTGCTATTATGTTGTTATCCCGGTTACAAACAGGGGATGTTGGAGAATTGTTTCCTTATTACATAAAAACCTCATATGAATTCAAGACAACCTCACTTATGACCTTAAAATTTCCAATGCAGGATGGAACCCAGAAAACTGCCTCCTCACCAGGTTGAGATTGATGCGATTCAGCAAAACAGCACCCAGATATTCCACAAAGTGCACTTCCCCAATGACACTGAGGAGGTTAGTGGCTCTGAATGTCAATGGTATAGAAACATTTCACCTCTCATCACTTTCTTACATGCATACATTCATCCTCGTCAGATCTTTGAGGTGGGGAGCCACACCCAAATCCGGGACCTCATTCAGAGCATTGCTGCTCAACTCAATTTACTCTCAGCAGATGGTTTCAGCATATTTCTAAAAACCCCTGACAAGGTCAGTCACAAAGACATTTTCTATACCCATAACTTTACAAAGGCTACTAATATTGAATAATCATTAGTATTAAAAAGGCATTTCTCAACGCATAATCATTTTGTTTATCTCCACTTTTAGGTCCTGAGTTTGAATGAAGTAGACTACTTTTTTGATAGTCTGAGGCAGATCACAGACTGGTCAAAGAATTCCATGAGAACCAAGGATGGTAAATGCAATTATTCTTACATTAAGTAGTCATTATAGTTAAGTTAAATTCTAGCTATGACTTTCCTATCTGTCAGTGTATCTATTTAAGCCATTTCTTGTACTTTGCAGGCGGGGCAATCAATGTGACTTACACAGTGTTCTTCATGAGGAAGCTCTGGTTCAATGTCAGTCCAGGAAGAGATCTAGAGGCGGACTTGATCTTCCATTACCCACAGGTGCAAAGTGCTTTTATCTGAAGAATAACATCAAATGCAATGTAGTTAGATTGTTGTTAGATTGTGAGTAAGTACTAAAGAATCAGTGTTAGCTTTATTCATGAACTGTTATGCATGTACTAGGATTTTTTGAGCATAAACAGTAACTGTGTGTATAATGAAACATGAAACATCATGCAGTATGCACAAACAATATAAGTAATTGTTGCATTTTTAATGATAGTTAGATTGTCCAATTGTTATTTTCCAGCATATTAAAAATTGTATAATTGGAGGGAGTTTAGTGCTATCTATTCAACTAAGTTGTTCTGCTAGTAGTTGACTAATTTTGGAGATATCGACCGCAGAAATATTGGGCTCCTCTCAAATGTAACACACCAATCGCATCACTGTGCAAAAGATATTTTAAGGGTGCCCGTGTCCACATCTTCTGTGGAGTGATACTATAGGAGTGTGGAGTTTGGTTTAAAATGTATTTTTCAAGCTCTTTTATCATGACAGAAAGAATGGCATTCTATGGCATTATATGTGAGTGAAGCCTGACAATTCTAAGGATGATATATCCAAAACTAGGCAACTCCCCACCGAACAAACTGGATGGATAGACAGCACTAAAACCCCTCTAAATCAGTCTTCAGTTTTTCACGTTGGGGTTGAACAGTCCCTTTAATTTTGAAAGGGCTATTTTGTTGACATATCTTTGTGCCCCATGCTTTTCTAGGAATTGCCAAAGTACTTACGTGGATACCACAAGTGCACCAAGGAGGATATGATTAACATGGCCAGCCTGCTCTTCAGAGCAAAAGTTAACAATGACATATCTCAATGTGCCACTATCCCAAAGGTGTTGAAAGAGCTGGTGCCTTGTGACCAGCTGAAGGCCATGTCATCAGAGGAGTGGAGGAAGGTAAGCATTTGTGGGTCCTGGGGCAGAAGCCGGCAAAGGACATTTGTGTATATATGTATATTTATCAATTCCAAAGTCACTGGAACAAGAAAAACGAGGAAATGTCTAATACTATGTTGTCTTATTCAGAGCATAGTAGCATCTTATAACAAACAAGTTGGTATGACTGTGGAAGATGCCAAAGTTGCCTTTTTGAAGATTATCTGCCGATGGCAGACATTTGGTTGTGCTTTCTTTGAAGTAAAGGTAAAAAAAAAAACACAAGAAAAATATTGAATTGTCATAATACTCTATTTTTAATGCGGTATTGTAAGAAATTCTCTCTTTTTCCAGCAAACGTCTGAGCCTAGTTTTCCAGATATAGTGCAGATTGCTATCAGCAAACAAGGAGTGACAATCATCCACCCAAAAACCAAAGTAAATCATTTTCTCTCTTGTTCATTTTTTGAGCAATTGTTTCTTTAGTTAATAGGTAATTTATTATTTGGATTGTTTGTTTATAGTATTATAGTTCTCAACATATTTCCTTCATTTAAAGGATATACTGGACACATACCCCTTTACTCGTATTGCAAACTGGTGCAGTGGTAGCACTTACTTTCACATGACCATTGGGAACCTTGTCAAGGGGAACAAGATTCTTTGTGAGACCTCACTGGTAAGTCAAGCAATGAAATTGTATTATACCTACCTATGTTCCTTGTTCAATTATTTATGAAGGATTCTCAGTTCTCAGCAAAAGCACAAATAGTGATTTGCATTCTAATGTTGCTTTTTGACTAAACAGCTGATGGTGGAGAACAAAACAGCATAACAAACAGCTAAACATAAAACAAAAGTGTATATTTTACCTTATGTGCTGATAGTATATGTCACTTATGTGCTTTGTCAGATGTAACTGAAAACGAAAGGACAAAGTAATTAATTGTTTCTGCTAGGAAGAGCCTATGACATTGAGTTTATTATTTGCATCTGGAATTCTGCCATTTCCAAAGAAATCGAGATGCTAAAGGTTGTGGATATTACAAGTTATAACTGTTTTCTTTCCCATTCACAAGGGCTACAAAATGGATGATCTTTTAACTTCCTACGTTAACATGTACGTCAAGGAGAGGAAAGGAGGACGGCCAAGAAATAATCACATCCCTGCTTGAAGTCTACTGAAGCAGGGAGGAAGCGAGCATAAAAGAGTTCCGTAAAGCGTTGCCAAGCTGAAGGCTTGTGATCTCAATTTCTATGTAAGCTCTCTATCGGTAGTGCTCCATTTGGCTATTTCTTAAATTGACTAACGTAAGCAATGGGGTATTCGTAAATATTACATTAGAGGTTACTACAGCTGAAAAAGTCTTAAGTATGCATGTATAAATACAGGAATTGCATGAAGATTTGTTCTCAGATTAAAACCCCAATATCCATTACATAAACCAATGACTGGAACTGTGCACCTCAGTTGAGTCACCTAACTTCTGCTAGGGCCATGCAGCTTTACTGATTGTGCAATGAATCCCCTTCATATTATTGTGAAAAAATCCTTTTGTGATCAGTCTGTCTTCACTATTGAAAATTGAAACCTAAATAGTAATTATCTATATATAGTAATTTGAGTGATTTTTAAAATGTAATTAATATTAGTATATGATCCAAGTAAGGTTCAATTTATGTTCAAACCTAAGTGTGATCTGTGCAAACTATAAAAAATAAGGTTAACTTATGGTGAACTGAATAAGCAATTAATAAATAATGTTTTATTGCCAAAGTTCCAAGGTGTTTGTTTCTCACGAATCACAAATTTTATTGCCAAATGTACCAGTAGGGATTTTGTGGTTATGTGGTTATTTTGCCATCATGCAGCATGAGTTTTTTAGGGCTGGTTAGGCTAAATCTGAACTGCCTTGTCCAGTGCTTGTCCAGTGCAGAAAAAAGATAACCAAAACATTTATAAAGTGCTTGATATCATTGCAATATGCATGGGCCAGCTCAGGAGTATGGGGAACCTTGTATGACTATATTATTCCCCCTTTTACACAATGTGTAGAATTATCAGGCAAGTGCTAAATCCTAATGATAATTTTCATAATGCATAAAAAACAGAAACTATCAACAGGAATAATAATAAAATCAGTTTTAGTCTGTATAAGCAATAACAAACTATCAGCCATTCTGTATAGTCCACTTCACCAAGTTTTCTTCAACCATATGCTTGTTTATCCCCTGAACCAGTCAAGTTTTTGTCTTGATCACAGTTTATTTTAGCCAAGGCAGCCAGGGCCATCTGCCTGATTCTGCTCAGAAAATTGTACTGCTTGCTAAATTGGTAAATGTCACATTATTTTAAGGCCTAGTACTGTATCTCAACGAGTTAGATCAGTTGATGAAGGGGGAGGTCCTTATTAGATCACCTTTTAAGCCTTTCTTAGCCAATCTATGGAATGCTTTGATGCATGGGAAGAGGCATTGTCCAGCATTAATATATTATCATTTTGAATGCTGTTGACCTCCTCTTTACTAGTGTTTAAAAATTAGGTCATCTAGATATTGGCAGTAGTCCTTTTACACCATCTGCAAGTCAAAACATTTCTACAGTTTAATCACTGATAATTGTAGCCCACACTATCACTCCTTTACCACCATGTTCACACTTGAAGATCATCAAAAGTCACTCACATCTCATCTGTCCACAGAACCTTTGTAAAATCAATCTTAAGACGTTCATTTCCATGCTTGACATTTGAACTTAGGTAACTTGTTAAGTGGAGCTTGTGTTTGAGCTTTTGTGACCTTAGCAATGTCACATAGGACACTACATTTAGTATTTATAGAGATTTCATTCAAATTGCAGTTTTGAAAAATGGTGGTACTTGATGCTAAATGATTTCCTGAAGTCTGCCCTTTAATTTGACACCAATGCTTGGACAATTTGCACGTTTTTTTCTCTACATGCGTTTTCCATCTTGTTTGCCTTTTGGACACAAAATACTTGATTGTACAATGATCATGTAAATGTTTGGCAGTTTCTATTATTTTGAAAGCCTCTGACAGGCACTATTTTCTTTTTTTGCTGTCTCTTTTGGGCCATTTTAATAGTGATAACAGTTTAATTTTGCACAAGCAGATACCCACAGTTTTCCATTTTACACCAAACAGGAAGTACTGAGTCCCTATGTTCAAAATGGATGACTGTGGGTACTCTGTCATAGAAACTATGGGTTTGTAGCAGCTCCTTGTTGCTATGGCACTGCCACATGTAATTTATTGCAAGTGAGGGTATTATTCACTCTACAATGAGGCCGTACTCTTGACTTAGGCCATTGTCAAGAACACAAGTGATCCTCAGAGAAAAATTATGGTTCGGGTCAAGGTTCAAATAAAAGCACCCAATTGGATCATTGTAATTAAATTTGTGAACAGAAAAGTTTTATAAAACAAGTTATTTTATTTCTTTATTATTATAATTTTTTTGCTGTGGTGTTAGTATGAAGAGAGCATGCTTCCCACCACTATCATACTCTGCTGCTGTATCTTCAGTCCACTTATGCAAACTGCACGCTACTTTGTAACCTTCTGCCCTAGCACCAGCTGTTGTTGGTCTTTCACCAGCAGCTGAAGAATATTCTCTTTCTGGATGCCTTTCATGAACACAGCATACTGAAGAGGGCTACTGATTGGTAAGCTTCCCTTTGGTTTGGATAAAAATGAAATGTTTTATGTTTTGCTTGCTATGTAAAAACTATGACAGAAATTATCATTGTTTGTAATACATAGATCTTATATTTCAGCGATTATGTCTTAGAAATTTTGACATTAGATTTTACCTAAATAGTGATTCTGAGAAATATATATTTTGTTAAATTCTTCAATCTACTTATCCCCATGATTTTGATATTAAAGTGTTTATGTTTTTTAAAAATAAGATCACAGGCAGGTTATTCTGAGTATTTTGCCACACTCTGTTCTGATTGTCAAAGAATGCAGTTTCATAATGCACATTTATAATCATAGTATTGCAGCAAAAGTGCAGCAGATAAAGTGTTTGGATTTCCATAATGTGGAAATCCAGAGATTCTAGGAAATGAGTATAAACATGAGTGATGGCTGAATTTTACTTCACCTATTTTAGTCTGAAGTAAGGGATTGCTGAATTTTCATAATTTCAGTTGTCTCCCCTTGCTAAGATGTGGTAGATGTTCTTCCTCTGAATTTCTCCTTAAGTTTCTGAAGGCTTGTAGTGGCAAATAGCAGGTAGCCATTGTCTTAGGCAGGCAGAAATATTAGTTACTGTATGATATATGTTGTATTAGTAAATTCTAAATTTACTGTATGTACATATATGATCAATTATATGCATATATGAAAATGAAATTTGAATCTGAATTTTACTTAGGTTAAACATCCTGTGGTTTTATTTGAAATACAGTTGGGAAACTTTTTGTAGAATTGTGAAATTTATTTAATTGGTTTCAGCTGGGTTGCACATGAAATTTATGGGTGTGTTTCACAAAAAAGGAAAAAGGCCCTTGGATTGAGGCAAAACATCTCTTTTTTTAAATATATTTTTGTGACTTGTTAGTATTGGTATGCAGCAAGACCTTTCAGACAGAATATAATAGGGTGTGCCGCTCGGCATGGTGCTGCCACTGATGAATCTGGGGACATCTGCAAATTCCCCAGGAACACTGATATCTTCCATTACATAGCCCCACTGACCCTGCCAACCCCCCCCCCCCCCCCAGCACCTAGACGGAGTGCAATGTTTACTACAATGAAACCTTCAATAAATATTTAGATGGTAATGCTATTACATTTAATTACATAGCTAGATGCATAATTTTTAACATGTTTTACACCTCAGATACAAACTTTGTTGTACAAACGAATGTCTCTATAAAATATTTAAGTATGAAAACCAGTTGCTGTGGAATGTGCAGCTGAAACCTCAGTGGAGGAACAGATGAGTAACTTTTGTTTTTGTACAGACTATCAAAAAGCTCTTGGGTGCAAGTTGTAGCCTTCCTGCTGAGAATTACTGCTTTGTTTGTTGAGGAATGCCACTCCCATTTTAGGGTCCAGCGTCATCTGTAAGAAACTCACCATGATATCCAAATTACAATGCAGAAATAATGATTGCATTGACTACTTTCTCAACTAAAGTGGATGCATGCTATGTAACACCTTTGTATAGCCTCCGACTTCATGGAAAATTGATTTTCATCCTTGATGTTCATGGGTGGCATCTTAATTTTTTTTTTATTGTTTTGTCTTTACAATTATAAAGATGGACACTCCAACAATGGAAGGATTTTCACAGTTTCACAACCAGTCATCTGAAGATTGTGGAGGTGCGACAGATTGGGAGAACATTATTTTTGGGAGTTACTACATCCTAATCTTTTTCTTGGCTTTGAATGGGAACAGCTTGGCCCTCTGGATCTTCTCTTGCCAGCGTGGAGTTTCTTCCCCAGCCAATGCCTTTCTGCTACATCTTGCCATTGCTGACCTTTCTTATGTCATCATTTTGCCCCTTCGAGCCACTTACCATTTCACAGGGGGGCACTGGCCATTTGGTGAAGTTCCTTGCAGAGTCTTGGGCTTCCTGTTCTACGTTAACATGTATGCTAGTATATACTTCCTAGCTTGCGTAGCTGGTGATCGATACCTTGCTGTGGTCCATGCTGTGAGATCTTTAAAGATTCGTCGACCTCTGTATGCTCACATTGCTAGTGTTTCCCTCTGGTTTCTGGTCATCGTGTCCATGGTGCCCCTGCTGGCCAGCCAGCAGACATCTGAGATGGAGGGGGTGACTGTGTGCTTGCAACTGTATCGTGAGAAAGCTTCCCATCATGCTCTCATCTCTCTGGCAGTAGCTTTCATTCCTCCATTCATAGCCACTCTCTCCTTTTACCTTCTTATCATTCATAGCCTGTGCAGGGGTTCTAGGTTAGAGTCAGCTCTCAAGCTCAAGATCCTGGGCACCATTGGACTGGTCCTGCTCATCTATGTGGTGTGCTTCCTGCCGTATCATGCCAGTCGAGCAATTTACATCCTGAGCTATGGTCACCCCAGTACATCCTGTGAGGCTAAGAGGCGCCTGATGCTAGCTAATCGTCTCACTTCTTCCCTAACCTGCATGAATGGTGCCCTGGATCCCTTAGTCTATCTTTTTGGGGCAGAAAAATTCCAGGGAAGTCTGCGGAGGCTTCTTTGTAGGGGTAAGGCAGGGGCTTCTGGTGCTACCAGTGTGGAACTGAAGGGAACTCATGACAGCTCTCTGAGTGCCAAATCTGAGCTCTGAAGATCCATACTAAGCCTGAAGTTTGAAATAAACATCAGTGATAATCTTATCTTTTGTGAATAGTTTGTTAGTCTCCCCAAAACACAAGTGCTGAAATGACCTGAAATGTTTTTCTTTTCACTTAACATTTTTCTAAAACAAAAATTTGCTCATTTGATCTTCTGTATTGCGTTCAGAGTTTTGGACAGATGAAAATGCAAACTCAGCATTAACATTTGTTTTAAGTCGTTAGTGGGATGTACCCCACTCTATATAAATATTTAATCAAGCTTCAGCCATAATATATTTAACCTACAAAATCTCAGCTATCATTTTTTGGCTTTAAATAGTTCCCTTTCTTTATTTTGCCATATGATTTTATAATAGTTTATTTAAAAAATAAATTCCAGCAATGGAATTCTCTTACTGAGTTATGAAATTCTGATTGGTCAGATTAAAGCTTTGAGTTGTACTGCACACACACACAATGTGCCTTTCTATGGACTGCCACCCAGTTCAGGCTGGGCTCTAGGGTCCCATCCAATCCTGTATGATAGCAAGATGGATGGATGGATGGACGGGTGGGTGGATGGATGGATACTTTAAATTACTTTAAATAACATTCCATGATTCTTATGGGAAGCAGTCTCGCCTTACAGCTCCAAGATTGGGAGGTGGACTCATTTGCTGTGTGTGTGTGTATGTTCTCCCTTTGTCATGTGAGTGTCCTCCTGCAGTCCAAGGGCATTCAGTTAGGTTTCTGTCCTGGCTTTTGTAGATAAGCTATATTGTATAAATGTGTCTGCATGTACGTTTCCTACTACAGGCTGTCACCCCATCCAGGAAGTAGCCCAGCATTGTCCCCTGTGTTGCCTGGGACAGGCTCTAGGCCCCCTGCGACCCTCGCCAGGATACATATTTGGAAGAGCTATGAACATTATGCATCATATGCAAGATGTTAAAAAAAGGACACAATAGCGAGGACTGCTTTCAGCTTTCAGTATATACATCCCAATTGCATCCTTTAACCATGCTTTGTCTGTGTCATCTCAAAAATAGCTAGTTTGCATTCTTTCCATTATTTATTCTGGCACTTTTTACATGTATGTCAATAAAATGCTATAGTCACACGTGTGCATGTGTTTTTATTAAAGTTTAAAATGTTGGTGGTGGTTTGGAGGATGGGGTCACCCCATAAATGAGATAAAGAATGATTTGATTACCTAAATAACAAAGCTAATAAAGTTGTTTTTTATTCTCAGCTGACTGTCTTGAAATGAGGTTCTCTATATATTGTTATCTTATACTAATACTAGTGTAATCTAAACTTGTTTTAGCAAAGAGCTGCAACAATGAAATGAATCACACCAGTTTGAACTTGTCGAATTACAATGATACAGTCTTAAGTGTGAGATGGGTGGCCGAGAATGGAAATCCCCTGGTTGCTCACAGAGCGAAGCTTTTCGTTTCAGATCATGTGACCCACCCTGTGGTTTGTCAGCACCTATTTCTTTGTTCTTTCTGTAAGACTTCCCATCTACTTTGTCGACTTTCGGGCATGCTCCTCTGCTGAACCCTTGCTTCAAGGTGGGAGTGGTAGACTCTAGCTACATAGAAAATTGCATTTGTTCTTCTGTTTAAATAATTGTATATGTTATTGTATTTAATTAATATGACATATAAATTCCAAATATATATATTTAAATTATATTTTTTCAATAACTTTTTGGAATGCCTAAAATAAAAGAATGTGTTACTTGAATGTGGCTCATGACATTTGCTATGGGAATTCAAGGCCTGAATAAAACAACAATTTTGAATAGGCATGATTTAGAACCACACTATAGCCCCCACTATATACTGCCATGCCTATATTATATTTAAATTCATTTTATTTCAGGGCACCTGTAAGTTCACAAAATGCTTAAAATATGATAGCATCACTTTCAATTTTCTACATGCACCAAACAGTGTGATTACAAAGTACAAGGCATGACATATTGAATTCTTCAGCATGTTCGCATGTCACTTCCTTTTGAGCTCAAACTGAGAGATGGAAAGATAAACAAGCTGCAAATACAATTCAGTTTTGGAAATATCATTTATGAATGTACAACAAGAGTTTTGCATAAGAAAACCAAGGCCTGGCTTATATTATAACAATTAATGGTCAATTTGTTTATTCTCCAGAAAGAGCAATGCTGGGGCTGCATGCACACTGGTATTGATTTCTGAGTAGCTGTCTAACTTGTATAAATGAGGAAGTGAAGCATGCTGTATGTAGCTGCTTCCTCTTCAGCTTTCGTCTCTGTAACAGGAAGAGACAGAAAGAGCAAGTGATAGGAAGAGACAGAAGTAGCACCAAGATGAATTTAACCAGAAAACCAACTTAAATTTCCACTGACGAGTTTCTGTGTATCTTGAAATCAAATTTAAAAACCGTACAGAGTTTGAAAATAGAAAGATAGTCAGTAGCCAGAATGGCAAAGCCTTGGTACCATGGAAATATTACACGTTCCAAAGCTGAGGACCTGCTTTCAAAGGCTGCAAAGGATGGAAGTTTCCTTATCCGTGACAGCGAGTCAATTCAAGGAGCCTTTGCCCTCTGCGTGCTGTAAGTAACTTTCTATGGCATTTCTGTTTCCCTTGGTGCAGTCATTTGAATGGGCTGCGTAAAGCAGCAAAGTGAATTTTAAACTGACAAGCTGTGTCGAGCTTTTCCTTACAAATAATGACATGGTGTATGACCACCTGTTGCAGCCAATTATACCTCTACCTCTACCCCCACTGACAGGGGCTCCTGCATAAATATTAGGACATTTATGTTTAAAAAGAGCAGGAGCAGTTTGTAGGTCAGTGTTTACAGAGGCTACAAACGCCTGGCCTCCAAAGAAGCCATGACTTACATATTTTGATTATGCAGATTATAGGCAAAGATGGCTGCTAGCATTGCATTCATATTCAAATGTAGGCCAGTTACTGTTAAACCAGACCTCTCAGATGGTGTGGATTTATGTCAAATATTACCCAGGTTCTTGTTATTTCCTGGGTGAGAAATCCAGTATGATGTACTGTACTGTGGCTTTATACTTAATATAGTTAAAATTGATTTTTGATATCATAATATGTCACCATATTGGAACTACATGCTTCTATATGTGCAAGTAGGGTAACCATAAATAATAAATTACTATGCCTTCCCTGTTCAGTCATCAAATGACATCATGTCATTTTATGGCAGAGAAAAAAAGATACCTTCATCAAATAATATTTAGCACAAAATGTATATAACTTGAGATGATGTGCATGGGAAGTGCATAAGTGCATGAGTGTTTCTGAAATTTGCAGCACGTTGAAGAACAGACTTGCTTTGTGTCTAATGTCTTGCCCTATCGATTGACTCTAGAAACTATTCTCCAAATGCTATCATCTGTTTGCTGTTTGGTTTGAAAATTAATGTGAGTTGTTATCATTGCTTAGGTATAATACAGCATAGTGTTACATTTCATTTTGCAGCTTTACAGAAGCTATTTCTCATTTTATTCTTATTTTTTTGTAGGTATCAGAACTGTGTGTACACTTACCGGATTTTGCCAAATGAAGACAGAAAACTTTCTGTTCAGGTATAATTATACTTTATTGTTCAAAACACCACCAGAAGTGGCCCCACATAACAAATAGTTCTGCTTTTCTGTTCAGTCATGAAAAAATGGCTACTGCTAAGGCATTATTGTCTCATTCTACATGGTTATTAAAATGCCAGTAATGGCACTGAAATGTAAACGATTCAGTTTGCAGCATTTTTCATGTTCACACTTTGCTGGGTAAGAATAAGAGAGACATGATCATGTCGTCCTATCTGAGGTTTCCAATGAATGTGCTGTTCTCAGGGATGTCTTATTGCCAGCCCTGCATGTTCACATTGCATGAACTAGGACTTAGTGTGGGAGACCGTGTCGTCTTATCTGGGGCTTCACATGACTGTGCTCTTCTCTGGCCACTCCTATTGCTAGCCCTCCACTTTTGTCCAGTGCAAAAAGGGGACCCCTACTGGTGGCCTTTGGTTGTGAAATGCTACTGACCTAGCTTACTGATGTGTTGTTTGGTGACCCATTCCTTGCGAATTAATAGTGAGAATGCAGAAGGGCTGTGCCATAATTAGCACCAGTTTTTTTCATGCTGTTTTAATTCTGCTGAAAACCGTACAGGTTCCATGAAATGTAGTGCTGTCAAGCACTGGAGATATATCTCTTAAATGGAAGAACAGATATTTACCTTACATAAGTAGCATTTATCTTAAATTCTGCACTTGGCTTGTATAATATTTCAAGTGATCTGCACTTATGAATGGCATTGTCAAAATTTATGCACATTTAGAACATGATCATAGAATGAGTGGAGTAATACTGTAATTCCAAAAATTAAAACTGTATTGCTGTTAGCTAGTACCACGATTACTGTGAAACAAAGTTTATATCTTATATTTAACAAATATTAAAACTGCCAAATTTTATGTATTGTGTTAAGGCACATTTCTCCATACTTCCTCTTCAAACTGTAGCAGGTCTGCAGTTTTAATTTATCCTCTTTGTGTAGGCGTTGAGAGAGCCACACAGTTCCTCTTGTGCACAGCTTAAATGGAAAGTAGCTAATATCTGCACTTTCATCTGACAGTGATAATCAACAAAAAATATTTAGTAATATTGCTAGTATTGTCACTACACTGAATTATATGTATAAAGAATTCATAAGATGACAACTGGTCTAGTGCAAAAAAGTTATAATGCTGTGTGAATGATCATTAGTTTTATTTGGTGAACAAAGTATTGCATCTCCAAAGAATCAGAATACTGGTTACAGGAATGATCCCTATCTTGTTAATGTAAAAAATCTTTCAGTAATGCAGTGAGAGTATTGGTGACACAAGACATTTGAACCTCACATAAGCTTAGAACAATTATACGTAACACATTACAGCATTTTATTTGTCTATCCACCAACCATCTTCTTTACTGGTTATTCAGTACAGGATAGTAAAACCTTAATTTTTGAAAATAAATTGTCATGTTTTTGGTTTCACAGTATAAGAAACATAACAAAAATAAAACCAACATTAAGAATATTATGCATATGCAGTTTGTTGTCCAGTTCCTAGCAGAGGAAATTGAAAACTGTTTTTCATCTCTGTTAGTAGCAAGAATAGCTACTAGAAAGTAAAATAAAATGTATTTAAAAGTTCTGTCAAATAAATGGAAAGATCACACGTACTTCAATTCATGTGGGTAAAGTGAAGAAACGCATGCGGTTCCTTAGCCAAAGTTCATTGTGTGCCTAATGTCAGGCCTCCTGTCAAGGCCAGTGGGCAGCTAGTTTTAATTCTATTTCAGGGTGAATTCTTTCCATGTGTTGTAGGTATTCTGTGGATTTTGAATCTAAGGTTCATTTGTTGTTTAAATCAAGTGCTAATATACTTGCTAAAAATAGCATATCCTGATCCTTTATGGCCTTGACTTTAGCAATAGAATTATATCAGTCATAGCTTGAAATTTAAAGTCTTCAAGAAATTTCCTTGCATTTTAACATAAAGACAAAGGGCACATCTTGCACTTGAAGATGTGCTGTGGTAGGGTTATTTTTTGTTTTATTTATTTGGAAAAAGTAGGATGGTCAGTACATTATTGTGCATATTGGTTTCCTCTACAGCTTTCTATTTTGATACATCTACTGACAGAAAATTATATTTTGTCATCATACCCTTACAAAATTCATTGTATTACATGTAGAATTTAATAGCTGTATGTGAAAAGGTGCTGCTTTAGTATGCTGTGAACCTGTTTTCCTGCATTCAAGAAAAACTACATACTAGTAATAAAAAAAAATCTAAATAATATTGCTTTGTATTAAAAAAGAAGGTGAGTTTCAACAAATCTAGAGCAGTCTTTATCATATTTGGCAGACATATTTGAGTCTGAGGACATTTGTTCTTGTCATGCTCCATGTCAAGGCCTCTGCGGGTGTACCAATCCGCTTTTTCTCTGTGCTGAATGACTTGGTGGAGGAGTACTACAAGGAGAACATGGGGCTGGTGACACACCTGCAGTTCCCAGTTCAGAAGGAAGAGGAACCAGAGGAGGAGTCAGGTACAGAACTCTAGCAGTCGTTGACTGCTGTATCAGCCTATCATCTGAAAGCCATCTAAACATATCTACTAACCTACTTGAAAAGTAGCATGTTAAAGATAGTTTTGCATAGCCAAATGCTTCTAAATAGAAAGTCCCTGTAAATAGGCCAAAGTATTCAATCTGTTTGTATAACACCAATGATTCAGATTAGTGGTTCTCAACCCTGTTCCTGGCGCCCCCCCCCCGCCAAAATGTTTTCGTTCAAACCCTACCTTAATGAGGCTCAGATGGTCCTTAATAAGCCAAAGCTGGTTTCAGACTGAACGCGGCGAGCAGTACGCTGCGCTCCGTGCCGCACGCCGCTCGCGGAGCTTATGCGAGCTCTGTGGTCAATTTTGTTGAACTTTGACCGCTGAACGCTGTGACGCATTGTCGCGCGATCAATAGAAACAAGGCACCAAAATCGAAATAGAGGGAAAACTTATAGCTCCTGGAACTCGGACACGGACAATATATCACAAATGCGTAGAATCTTTTCGAATGCGAAATATACATCATTGCTACTGACTGCGAGCCGAAATGACAGGAGACGACTGCGAGACGAAATGACACTCCTACTCTTTGCGCAGAAGCCCCGCGTGAGCACAGCTCGTTGAGCGGACACCTTTGTTTTTTTAATGCGCACAGCACATGCCGCATTCGGTCTATAACCAGCTTTAGCCTGTTAAGGTAGGGTTGGAACGAAAACATTTTGGCAGGGGGGGGGGCGCCAGGAACAGGGTTGAGAACCACTGATTCAGATGATGAATAGTCTGGAAATTGTCAGATGGCTGTTACTTGAAAACTGTGCAAATATAGTATAACAGGTTAATGTGTTGCTGTACACTTACATATACTTAGTCTGTTGCTGCCTCTGTCAGCTATAGCACAAGTGAAGTGTAGTCCTACTGAGCAGAAAGAACCATTAGGAAAAAGAAGCAGAAATGGATTCATAACATAATGGCTGCTTTCTGTTTGATATTAATATTAAAATATATGCACTTATCATTAATAAATGATTAATGGGCTCCTGCACATCTGGAATTCCAGGCATTTACCCAGTGGGCTGATTGTTTTGGGCCAGATGAATTTAGTGTGTAGATCCCCCAATCAACAAAATGTATCACAGGGAACCACCACCCCACCCCTGGCACAGAAAAATATATTCTTTGAGACTCCAAAGTCTAGTCCCACCTTAACCCCAACAAAAATATGCAGTTGAAGATGGATGAATGGTTGGATGGGTGACAATTATTTTCAAATGCCTGCAGTGTGGCAAGCATTTTATGCATGAAAATCTATCAAATTCATCAGAGGTCTGAGCATGCACCAGGGATGCAGTTATAGTGAAGTTATTCATATTTACCCCAAAATATAGTAATTGACACTGGACTTTAATGTTTTGTCATTTATAATATAAGTGTGAGTGTCTCAGAAGGGACTGGGGACACCTTTCCATCACAGGGGACATACTGACATTTAATATGGATAATTTAGAAGCCTAAGGGGCTAAACATTGAGCCACTATGGGACCCTGTTTCAAAAATAGCTGTTCAAAAATGGAACTGCTCACAGAAATCAGTCAATTTTACCTTTTACAGCTCATCTTTCCACACACTTAGTAAAGTACAAGCAGTGGCCAGGTTACACCTCTGCCTGGGTTACATGTGTGTGGAGTTTGCATGTTCTCCCTATGTTGTCGTAGGGTTTTCTCCGGGTACTCCAGTTTACCCCCACAGTCCAAAAGATATGCTGAGGCTAACTGGAGTTGCTAAATTGCCCATAGGTGTGCATGTGTCAGTGAATGATGTGTGAGTGTTTACTGTGATGGTCTGGCCCCTCATACTGGGTTGTTCCCAGCCTTATGCCTGAAGCTTCTGGGTTAGGCTCCCGTGACCCTTAAGGATAAGCGGTTTGGAAAATGGTTGGAATAATAATACTGTAATAATAAAATAAACTACGTACGATACTGTACCTCGAACTGATGAACCAGAGATGTTGTGGAATATTTTCATAAGCTTCATAAAGTAAAGTGGGCATTAATGAAACATTGTATTTAACATGAATTTTTAACATAACAGGTTTTATGGTAGTCTGTACCATAAAATAAAATAAGTACGAGTGACATTTTTAACCCGGGGCTGCCTACATAATCTATATTACCTATATGAAAATGTAGATTTCCAAAGATGTAGCTGAAAAAAACATTTTATTCTAGTCTAAAATGACCACGATTTAACATATTTTACTATGAACATATGGTACAGGATAATTTTTAAAACAATAAAAGTACATATTAGAACACATTAGTTCATGCAGGGGCACTGTTGCTTCACACCTCTGGGGCTAGGGTTTAAGTCCCTGCCAGAGTTTCATGTGTGTGGAGTTTGCACGTTTCCCTGTTTGTTGTGGGGTTTCCTTCAGGTATGCTACTCCAGTTTCCCCCATTAGTTCAAAAACATGCTAGGTTAGGTTAGGCTCAGACCCCCTGCAACCCTGAATAGGACATGCAGTTTCAGAAAATGGATGGATATAGTTCATATTTTACATTTAAAGAAGAGGCTAGTCTGAAAATAAAACCCCACTAAGGAGATTGAAATCAAATAATTAAATAGACTTGTTATGTTTTTGCTTTGTTGGAAGATGTGTAGCTCTTGTTCCAGTATTACTTACACTTTTAACTGAAGATTAATTGGAAACTCATCTTAGCCACACGTATGCCTAGTCAACTCCACAACAACACATATGTTTATAGTGTGCTATTTACCTCACTTAGTCATTTTGGACAAAAATGTCTGCTAAATAAAAATTAATGTAAAATGTAATGCAAATTTAAATTTTAAAATCATTTTTATTAGTATTGGCTTTAAAGCTTTTAATTAAAGTTGTCTCAGATTTATTCTTTTACTGTTATTTATTTTTCAGAACCAGTTATTTTACCTCCCCAGTTGCCACCAAGAAACTTCACAAGCTCATCATCAGTCAGTGATAGCAAAGATACTCATGGGGATTCATGCAAAGGCCCAGAACATGTGCGTCCTTCCATGTCTGACACTTTCTTGCAAAGACTGCAAAATGTTGACACAACAGGGTAAGTTCCACATGCATTGCATTCTCACTAAAGCTAATTTTCTCTGCTCAGTTACTATGTTACTTTTATCTGGGGGGTTGGTGACTGGCTCTGCATAATGGAAAAGAGCAGCCCTGATGGAGTCCAACCCTCACCGGAAACAAGTCCGACTTATTGCCGCCCATGCGGCACTGGTCATACAGGGACTGTACAGCCCTTAAAAGGAAGCTCGGCACCCCATACTCCCAGAGCACCCCCCACAGGACCCTCCGAGGGACACGGTCGAATGCCTTCTCCAAGTCCACAATACACATATAGACTGGTTGTGCAAACTCCCATGAACCCTCCAGAACCCTGCGGAGAGTATACAGCTGGTCCACTGTTCAACGGCCAGGGCGAAAACCACACTGCTCCTTCTAAATCTGAGGTTTGACAATCCAGCGGACCCTCCTCTCCAGAACCCCCGAATAGACCTTACCAGGGAGGCTGACGAGTGTGATCCCCCTATAGTTAGAGCACACCCTCTGTTCCCCCTTCTTAAAGAGGGAAACCACCACCCCGGTCTGCCGGGGCACTGCCACCGATGTCCACGCAATGCTGCAGATGCGTGTCAGCCAGGACAGCCCCACAGAATCCAAAGCCTTAAGGAACCACCTCAGCGACCTCCACCCCTGAGATAGGGGAGTCCACACCCAAGTCCCCATACTCTGCTTCCACTTTGTAAGGCATGTCAGTGGGATTGAGGAGGTCTTCGAAGTACTCCTTCCACCGAAGACCACCTCTTCTTCCGGAGGTAGGAGTTGAAACTCCTCCTGACAGGGGATTCCTCCAGGCATTCCCAGCAGACCCTTACTATATGCTTGGGCCTGCCAGGCCTGGTCGGCTTCCTTTCCCACCAACGGAACCAACCCACCACCAAGTAGTGATCAGTTGACAGCTTCGCACCTCTGTTCACCCGAGTGTCCAAGAAATGTTGAAATGTTGTAGACACAACTACAAAGTCGATCATCGAACTGCAGCCTAGGGTGTCCTGATGCCAGGTACACATATAAACACCCTTATGCCTGAACATAGTGTTCATTATGGACAATCCGTGACAAGCACAGAAGTCCAACAACAGAACACCACTCGGGTTCAGATCGGGGGGAGGCGTTCCTCCAAATCACGCCACTCCAGGTCTCACTGTCATTGCCTGTGTGGGCATTGTCCAGCTAAGTTGCCCAGGACCTGTTTGCCTTGGGTGACCCTACCAGGGGCATAAAGGCCTGGGCAACTTAGCTCCTGGCATTACTGGCAACACGCAAACTCCTCCACCACAATAAGGTGTAGGCTCCATTGACCACAATCTTCTAAAAATAATAATTAAGACAACAGATAGTTTAGTGTTAAAGCAATATGACCTTAGCCTTGTGGCAAGATGATTAAATTTGCAACTGTTGAATTGAGGTTTGACCCTTACCAGACAGGGCCATGGCATTGTATTCTTGCCTTTTTATAAATGTAATGAATTGCTATTTTATATTATCTATCCATTAAAGGGTTGTGGTGCATTCAATCTTGTTTTTTTATATTTATATAAGAACATAAGAAATTTACAAATAGGAGGAGGCCATTTGGCCCATCAAGCTCATTTGGGGAGAACTTAACTAATAGCTCAGAGTTGTTAAAATCTTATCTAG
>JAABNY020000032.1:11481580-11494767 GCA_015164015.2 Brevimyrus niger
TAATGTTTATCAGTACATTACAGAAAATAATTAACTTTATCACAATATGCTAATTTTTTGAGAAGGACCTGTATATACACATCATTGTTTTTTGCCAAACCAACCAAATCAGAACAAAGTGTTTTGTGTGTTCTGTTTTGGAAATGTTCGGTTAATGATAAATTCTTCACATTATTATATTCTTTGTTTTATTACATCAGAGGAAGAGGAGATTACATTTGCACCCACATATCGTTTTGAGAGGGACACACGTGAAAAATATGCCTATACAAAAGCCAAAGCCACAGGGGTAAGTCTTTCCAGATGTTCTTCAGTGTTAAAATCAGCAAACATTTTGCTTCACATAAATACATCAGTGTGTTTGACCCTGCTACACAGCTTGGGTTCATTTAGCATTTTCATGTAAACTTGGCAGTGTAGTCATTCCTCAATGTCATGTGATCATTAGCTAAAGGATCAATACTCCTTGTTACTTTATTTTTTGCCATTGGTTCCATACAATCATGTATCAGATTTTACCCTAAATATTTAGCAATGCTGATAAAATGCATGTAAGTATGTTGCAATTATTTGTGTAGCATAGTATAATTAAGGAAGGAAAGAGCATGTCATGCCTGAGAGTAAAGCTATATAATTGTGAATCACTCTTGGCAGACTAAATATAACCTACCCTCATGGTGTGACCGGGTGCTGCGCAAGTCCTACCCCATTGTTCATGTGGTGTGCCAGTCTTATGGTAAGGCACTATACTTCCTGTACTTATTTTGCTATACTTACTCTTAATTCTAACCACAGCATATCTGCAAACTTGTCAGCAGTTGCTAACACTATTGTTTTGTTCTTGTGCTGTAACCTTCAGGGTGCACCAATGACATCATGACAAGCGACCATTCTCCTGTGTTTGCAACATTTCAAGTGGGAGTGACATCACAGTTTGTCTCAAAAAATGGTATGTTTCATAGTATTTTTTCCATGTCATTAAAGATTATTTTTTACGTATTAGCATACCTTGCAATGGCTTGGCACCTCATCCTAGGTTATTCCTTACATTGCCCCTGTAGCCTGTGGGATAGGCTCCAGACCCCCCGTGACGCTAAATGAGATAAGTGGTTTTAGAAAATAGATGGATGGATAGACATGTTAGCATAAAATGTTTATGGTAATATATAACAATGAAGCTTTGAAGAAGGTAGTGAACTATATCAGTTTTTCCTCTGCATTAAGCATCCCTGCATGATACTGTAGGTAAAATAAGCACATTATTTTGGTTACATGATATTGAAATTATATAGGTATATAGGCAACAGGTAGTTCTGGCAGTGTGGTAAGTTCAGTAATAGCTGATGCTAATTTTATTTATCTGTGAACAATTTCTTCCATTTATTGCAGATCCCAGCAGTGCTTCTGAGGGGGGAATTAAATTCATGAACTGCATCGCCATCCTGAGGACCAAATCTAACACCAAGTTCTTTATTGAGTACCACTCCAGCTGTCTAGAGAGTGAGCAATAAACAGCTGTATCTTTATACTCATTTACAAGTCATGTAGACAACTGCTTTATCGAATATTTACAGAAAAAACTTAAATCTTAATAACCAACAAGGATGAGTTTAGGTAAATGTAAAAAATAGCTGAAAAAAATCTATAGGTATAGTTTATTAAGTAAACTGACTATTATGATATTACAGTGTTGTGTAGCTGACACTTTTCCAAAAGGAATCTGGGAAACTAGTTTCTTGTAGATTACTCAGAGTTTCAAAGGGATGCCCACTGTGGCATATCTAAGGACTTCAGATTACATATTACCTGCTGCCATTCATAGCAATGCTGTGTTATTCCATGAGTTAGTGGAAATCAATCCGACACTAATAATTCAGCATAATCATTAATAAATGTTAATATTCAATTTCATTTGATTTTCAGATTTTGTAAAAAGTCCTGAGGGAGAAAATCTTGAGCATAGTGAGGGATCATTAAAGGTTCGGTTTGGATCACATATTGAGGTAACTGAAAAATTATATAGCTCTCAATTCAACATTCAGTAAAATTACTACAATGAAAATTGGTTCATTATATACAGCACAGAATGTAATGACTGAGAGCTGTGTTGAATGTAATTGTAATTGTAATTTTATATATCTAGCTTAAACCAATCATTTCGGACCCAGAGTATCTCCTCGATCAGCACATCCTGATCAGCATTAAATCAACTGACTGTGAAGAATCCTATGGTAAGACAGTGTGAGAAATGAATGTGACCAAAAGGCAAAAGATACCCCACTGTTTATGGCTGAAAAGCAAATTTCTAAAATTCACTTTTAAAAAAAATTTTTATATTTTTTTACGGGTGACATGAGGCTTCCTCATCACCTTATGATACTGGAAACCCAAACTCACCCAGTCTTCATGCAATCAAATGAAAAACGTTACATTTCTAAAATTCCACAGAAATGGTATTTGGATATGGTCTGTGGTTTATTGTGGACTATTGAAAGGCAGTTATTAGTCTTTCCATCCAGGTTCCATACTTTTTATCCACTACAGGGTCCTGGTGACTTGGGTGGGACGTCAGTCCATAAAAGTGACGTTCACAATCACTGGGAACTTTATCTGCATGTTTCTTGATTATAGTATGAAGCCCACATTACCGCAATTGGTACCCTTTACATAAAATTAAGCTATGGCTGTATAATAAAAAGAAAAACAAAGCAAGGTAGAGAATGTGCAGTAGAACCAGAAGACTTGAAAGGAAAAATTGGTATACAATTGCTGACGTGTTTTCCACTATTAAAGTGACTGACTAATCCAACAGCTTGGACCCATCCTCTGTTCACCATTTTATTTGTACAGTTGTACTGTTAAATATGAGCTACTTTATTTTACAATACAAAAACATTCTGCAACCATGTTCTCTTAGTTTTTTTTTCTCCTCAAAAAATCACTATATTAATACGGCAAGTGAGGCCATATGAGAGAACAGTATTAAGTATTTGTAATGTAGTTCCATAAACATCTCCATCTAATATTTATAGCAATCAAGTGTAGGGAAACATCAGTTGAGCCTGGTAGAAAGCTGTACAGTATTACAACAGCCAAAATATAATGTGTGAAGTCATGCAACAGCCATATCATGCAGAGGCATGATTCTCCTTGATTTTATGCTAAAGATTGAGTTGCACAGTTGTCTCACACCTTCATGGCTAGGGATAGGGGTCTGTGGAGTTTTGCATGTTCTCTTTGTGCTGCACTTTCTGGTTTCCTTCTGGATCCACAGACCCATAGTTAAATAAACTGACATCTGTCCATTGTGTGTAATTATGTGCATGTGTGTGCCCTGGGATGGAGTAGCACCTCATCGATAATGTGCACCTGCCATTTTCTATCTGGGGTACTTTCTAGCCCCCCCCCACCCTGAGCAGGATAAATGGGTAGAAAATGGATGGCTGTATAATCGATTGGTTGCAAAGTGATTTCTCTTAGCATTAGCAATAACATGAGAAGAATAAAAACTTAGGAACAGTAAGAGGTACAGTATGTCTTATTGCACCACAGTAAAAAAAATTGATGCATGTTGGAACTGTAGGGCTATGTTCCGAATGTATATATTTGTATTTCGTCTTCATAAAAGTGCAGCTTTAAAAGTGATTTGTTGCCATGCAGAAATATACAGTTTTTACATTCCCTGAATCTTGCTGCAAACTACGTTTTTCGGAGCTTTAATTACTTACTTTCACAGTCATAATAAGAGCACCGCTACTAGACGATAGTAGATGTAAATGGAGTGCCATTTGTCGTTTGCACAGGGGAAGGCTGTGTGGCCTTGCGTGAAGCACAGACATCTAATGTAGAGTTTAGCATTGCCTTAACACACCATGGAGAGAAGACTGGAGAACTAACTGGAGTTATCCAGCTGCGGACCTCCGGTGGCAAACAGACTGAAAAACTGTATGGTAAGCATCATTTCCCCCATCCCTTGAAAAAGGAGTTTTTCCATTACAATAATTAACCCAACTAAGAGTAAAATGTATCATAGTGTTATAGGGTTAAAAGTGTTATAGGGTTAAAAATATCATAATGTTATAGGGTTTTGAACTCTCAATAAAGCCTTAAAACACATCCACTATCATTTAAAATTAAGCTACAATACCAAAAGCACAAATAAAAATTGTTTTTTTTTCCAAAATAATCATTACCTCAATATCATGCCACCTTTCTCCTTTAGAAGAGAATAGTTAATTTTGTTCCTTGAAAAGCCCTATATAATGATAATTGTTATAGATTATACAGTGGTACCTCCACTCATTAGAACTCGTTAGAACTCGAATTTCTTGTACGTGTGGGGAAATGAGTCATGCGGCACGTATCCCAGCGAAAACAAGGGTAACGCTTCAGTCTCGCATTCGCTGTGATAGCATTGTGCATGTTTACACAAACTGAATACATATATTTAGACAGTAAAAATACATTTCGACAATGATAGGCAGTAACAGTAATCATTATTATGAAATAAAATACATTTTAACATAAAGATTTTTTATTAATTATTTATATGAATGATAAACCATTAATACATTTAATTATAATAATATTGTTGTGCCAAATGGGGATGGAATGGAGACAAAGGAGTATTGGCGAATACAGGGTTTAATTACAGGTAAGGCAGGTAAAACGCAGACAGACAATACAATGACCAGACTAGGGAAACAAACTGAAACGTGGACGAAATACAGAGGACTAATGACAACAACCAGAAACAGCTGATCACACGGGGATTCCACACGGGGTTAATGAGGGGGTGTGGCACACAGAAGGAGCGGGCGATTGGAGCAGGACACATTGTTTTTTTTAAACTATACACATTGGAGACATTTATTTTCTTACTTTACAAATTACTGTTTTGATAAATGTCTTTTGATATGTTTAGTACAGTATATGCTCTTCTTGTTTTATCCGGTTCATTTTGTGTTCAAATGCTAAAAAAACACATTTAGGTGTAATTTTTGGGGCAGGGAACCAATTAATTGGTTTTCCATTATTTTTTATGGGGAAAATTCAATCAAAATCTGAAATTTTTAGGATTCGATTTGAAGTTCTGAACAGATTAAGTTCGACTTCTGAGGTACCCCTGTAAATGATATATCAGACAAGATGAAAAAACATAAGAATAGACAACTTTATATTTTTTTCAGATAATGCTACCATTTGAGTTACAGTAAAGATTTGATGTTTTCATTATTTACCACCTCGTATACATGACACAATGGCGTGTACGTTTGGATAATATTTTGCTAAGGATTAGTGAAATTTGATGCAATTGGTCCTGGGTTATTCCCTACTTTACGCCCATTGTTTTTGGGATAGGCTCCAGACCCCCCCTGAATAGGTCAAATTGGTGTAGGAAATGGATGGATGGGTATCTGGATGGAGTAGTGAAATTTGGAGTAATTTGATATTAACATTACAGTATACATATTTCAAACGGAATTCAAAACCAGCCATTTGCTTACTGAAAACATTGTTTTGTATAAAACTGCTCATTATCACAGAATCAGTATTTATTATTAAATAATGTAGGGGTAAATTACTTTAGTTTTGTGACATATGAAGTTTAATATAAACAACTGACTGTTTACAGAATGGAGTGTAGAAGAGTGTTTCACATATGTCTGGCTAGTGCTAAGGAACGTCTCTGTTTTGACAGATTTTGTCAAGGTTGAGAGGGATGACTCTGGAGTTCCAAAGAACAGAGGAAATGACCACAATAACAAGTGAGTTTATTTCTGTAGTCTCAGTGGTGTCACACATTCTCTGTGCAGTCAATGAGATGGTAGTGATTCACATGTCTCTCTGTTCAGGCCTCCTATACCCATCAACATAAGTAATCCCAGTTACATGGGAGTGGGCTATAAATCCGGAGGTGTGTCAGATATGGGTTGGAGCTACAACATGCCCCCAAGAGTGAGCCCCCCTGGATGTCACATAAGTAAAGATACAACCCAGGGTAACATTTCGCCAAAGAAAACTGCACAAGATATGGGTGTTCATTGTCCTCAAGGAAAAGGGTCAGATCATGTGTAAGTATCCTCCATAAAAATATTAATATATAACTAACACCATTGTTTCACTTCTTTTAAGTTGATAATAAACAAATAATAATAACAATAATAATAATGATGGTTATTATTATTATTTTATATATAAATAATACCATTGAGATTTTTAATTAACTCAGAAGTGTTACTTCTGCAGGGGCGAAGATGGAAAGCCTCCCGAGATGTTTGACAATCCTCTTTATGGGTCCACGGTGGTGACAAAGCAGACGTCACGCTCAAAAGAACACGACTTCCCCCGAAAGGACCACCTCAATCTACCAGAAGGTTTCGCTGGCACCTCCAAGTCCCCTGAACCTGAAGCCGAGCGCCCCCCACCTGTACCTACTCCCCGAAATCGCTCCTTCACATGCTCCACTGAGTGCAAAAACCCAGGTCCTGCAACTCTGCAGCCTCCTGGTTTTAATAAGAAACCTGTGGTGCCATCTCGGTCAGAGGGGGGGTTATTGCCAGGTAACAGGCCCCCACTGCCTCTGAAATCCCGTGGGGGCGTACCAGACCCTCAGCCGATGAAACCTAGGGACTACAGAGAGACCGCCGAGCTTCCCAGCAAGGGCAGACCACCGGCAAGACCCACCCAGCCCCCCCCAAAGGAAGGTAATGACCATCACAAGTCAAATTCTAGTAATAAGAACATCTAAAATGTGCCAGACTTGTTATATACTCATAGAACTGTTGTATAATGTAATTTTAGAGTGTGTCTCTCTGACATGAAGAATATCTGTGTTCTCTAGGGCATCATGAAGGAGTTCAGGCTTCAAAAACAGGACGCCCAGTGAAATGAGTTTCAGCATCAACAGCTTCATGTATATAAGAGATCCTTAGGAAACAGGAGCTACAGCGATTAACCAGTATATAACATTCAGACTGTAAAGAATGTCAGCTGAAATATCAGTTTGGAAAATAATATATAATGCTATGTGCCAGCCTAAAAAATTAATAATTCAAGGATTAAATTAATGACATTCATTATATATTGTAAATACATGTTTTTGAGGTGGTTGGGTTGGTTTTTTCAAATTTTAACCTAAAATGTGAATGTCAATGGCATTTATTTGTGCTTTTAAAGGCGATGAGTCATTTTATTGCTTTTTTGAGGGTGTCGTATATGAAGTGAAAATAAAATAAAACATTGGCCTGTTGAGTTGCTGTTCACTCCCAAAGGCATAGCAACATCTGCTTATGCAACGCTTTACGACTTCCCATCAATAACATTTACCCTTGCCAAGAGCTGGGCGGTATATCAGATTTATATGATATATTTTTTTAAAATTACATGTAGTGTAACACAATACCCTCTACATAAATATGCTTTGTGCGTACTGTATGTGGGTGCTGAAGTATTTGTTATGGAAATCAACATCCACAATTCACAGCCAAAATCAAGCCAATTCAGTAAAAATGGGCAAAATTACACTTTTTTGGGATACATATCATTTGATTCAGTTGATTCATTCTGATTTGTTCACCAACTGGTTCAATGGCACTTCCGGTTTGCCTTCAGTCAGTCACTGATACACTCACCAACTCATTCACTCCTTCGGGACTCTCATGCAGAATGTGAACAAGAGACTCGAAGGAATGACAGAGAGACTCTCATTCACTCACTCACTCATTCACTCACCAACTTGTTCACTCCTTCAGGTCTCTCATTCAGAACTAGAACCAGAGACCTGAAGGTATGACTGAGAGACTCTCTCATTCGCTCACTACTCACTCACACAGAATGCGACCAAGAGACCTGAATGAGTGACTGCAAGGCTCTCTCTTTTGCATCACCTTTACCCACAGATATAATCTGAAAGATGATTTAATATTGATATTTTAATATTTCGTAATAAAGAATTAAATATTTAATGGGGTATTCTAATTTTTTTACATGACTGTAACCTCAAGCCTTGTCAGATTCATTCAGTTATATTTGTGTTGGAAGGTCAGTTATCTTCATTCATGATGGACTGCTAACCGTGTGTGTGTGTGTGTCTGCCTGTGTGTGTTTGGGTACTGCATGTATGTGTGTGTATATGTCGTCCATCTGGCATCCCGCCCAGGGTTCACCCCAGCCTTATGCTGCTTGGGATAGAATTCAGTCTGAAATCCACATCGACAACACTGTCACCCGGATAAACAACTGCTGAATTTGCTGCCCCCTGCTATGTCACATTGACACATATGGGTTAAATGCAGAGGACACATTTTGTTGTTGTGCTGTGGTGTTCCAAGGCTGACCACTGATCACCTAATTCAAATTCTAAATATAAGGACATAATCAAAATGCATGTTGTCTTTTAGAAATGACACAATGATATGAAGAAATTATATAATACACTGAATTATTTGAATGCAATCATTTTCAAGTATTTTTTATAACTTTATAATAATTTAGAAATTATTGAATCATTTCACTTTTAAGTGGTGCATCATTAAAAATGTTTTCATGCGTATTTTAATCCTTAGTATATTCTGCCATCTGCTGGCAGTTTTATAGCATCTTCAGTTTAGAACAGACAGACACACACATAGCTCAAATTCCAGGAACTGCTCCACCGCATTGCTGCTGTTTTAAATAAACCAAAATATGAAGGTTACTTTTCACATGGGATAGATTTTGGGTGGAGTCAAGTATTTGCCAAGTATTTGGCATCCCGAATCACATCTGATATTGATTGCCGAGTTCTCTGACCCATTAGCTCAATGAGTTCTTGGTATATTGTTAATGGCAAGTAATACACTCTACCTGATCCTTTTCCACCAAATTTCCTAATATGTTCTGCTATGAATCTAAGTCTGCTCTCTATGATGCCCAGAAAGTGACCAGTATGGGTTTAACCAAACCATTTGTCACCTCTCCTAAACACAGAAGTCCCCTTCCACCAAGAACTTAATCACTGCTACAACTCTTGAGAATGTCCCTCCCGGAATTACACTATATTGCCAAAAGTATTAGAACACCACTCCAAATCATTGAATTCAGAATGTGTGTATAAAGGTAGGTGTCCCAATACTTTTGGCAATATATTGTATGTTTCCCATTAAGCTGGTGCATTAGATCTGACAAAGGTTCAACAGGCTAGCAGGAGTGGCTTCAGAGCACATTGCATGGGTCAAGGGCTTCATGGTAGGGTGGGACAGCACCTCTCTCTCTCCGGCATCCCCGGCTTGTCTGCTGGCAGCTCTGGCATGGGCAGTGGTTCCCTGTCCTCCTGCAGCACCAACAAAGAAGCTTTGTGTCTCATGCAGCTTCCTCCCCAGAACAGCAACCTCTATTTGTTCAATACTTTACTGCTGCTGTTGATCTACCAGGCAGGAGTAGACTTGCTTGAGGATTGTAAGGAGTACCTACTCCAGCAGCACCAGTGGGGCTGCTTCTGGAGTCCCACTGTTGACACCAATGTAGTGCCAGACAGACTGAGGCATCTCGATAGTGGTAGCGAAAACGAGGAGAGACAGATTTACATGAAGTTGCTCTTTATACCAGCCCTGAAAATTACCACTAGCTAAAGACAGGTGAGGATCAGGCATGGACCAAGTACAAACACCAGTAAGGGCACAGCCAATAATGGCACAAGTTTTTAGACAAACACAGCATGACTATTTACAGCACTGATGATACACAGGGCTATTTACATGGCTCACGAGCATGCCACGATATGCTAATCCCACTGGTGCTACAAAACGTGTAAAGAGAGAGAAGAGAAATAAAGAGAGGAAAGAAATATGATATTATGATTGTAGTATAGCAGTTTATATTTATACTCAAAGGAAACTTTAAATAAATAAAAAATACAGATAAAAAAATAAGGCTTTAAAAAGGCAGGGAAAATGTTTTAGAGAAAAAAAGGCTTTGTGTGTGAATGTGTGAAATGAAGTGAGATCTGTATATGGTTTTTCCTGACAGCTTTTATACCTGCCTGAGAATGAGAATTCCATTGCTCACATTCAAAAAGTAATTTCTCGTTTTCATTGACTGATCAATCAGCTCAGATTTCTAAGTCATAAATGGCTTGGTTGCACACACTGCTATTGATGGGGAGGCAGAAAGGACCTTGTAAAAAGGTAGTTAGCAGTTTTTGTGGAGAGTTAGCATGTCAGCAGTTTATGTTGTTAGCAGGTCTACATCAAAGGATATATATCAATGGTCAATGGAAAATTAATAGGATAGGATTGGGTCTATAAAGGCTTTAAAATGACAAAAATAGAGCATAGACATGTATTTAATGTTTCACAAAACAGTTTGTCAACAGCATACTACTCTCCCAGCAAACAAATAGCTCTTGACTGGTTGATGTATTATTTTCATGTACTCCCAATGCAAAAAAAAAATGTACCAGAATTAAACAAAATGGTATTAACCAATCAGGTTTAACAGTTTCTACTGTGTTTATTTTAGCAATATCAGGTCCTTTAACAAAAAAGTGGACAATTTATTTAAATAAATAATTATGTAAAAAAAAATATTTTCTCAGTTCACATCTATTTCTTATTTTCACCATATTTCATGCATGTCAAGTATATACAAAGCAGTGTCTATGCCATTCCATCACAGCTGAATGGTTGGTTTCACAAGCTATGCCAGATCACTTGCTTGCTTACCACAGTATCTTGCCTAGCAAGCTTGACATTTATGATAGTTAACTAGCTAGGTCATCCCACCACAATCACAGTTTTTGCAACCATGCCCCTTGAAAAAAAATTTGGAACTCATTCTTATATTGGATGAGAGCCAGTTGCTCCTCGAGGTCACGAACCTGGACCATGAGTGAGTCCAGTATCTTCGATCGCAGATGAAGTCCGACTGGACGCAAGCAGCCAGAAGGGCAAACATCTTGCAAACACAACACTGAGCTGGCCCCATAGTTACCTAACTCACTATGACCCCGTACTTTACTCCCAGCCCAGTATATTAATATAGCCTATTTAAACTTTAATTAATCTAATTAATATACAGTTAAAACAATAAAGCAATAAAGTGCCGAGTACACTAAAACACTAAATTAACACTTGCGCTAAATCAAAACTTTTTTATAAATTATCCGACAATGTCAGCTATAACAACCTTTAATTAAACTTTTAAAATAATCAAGTTAACAGTTACTTACCCGAGACTAACTTCCTGCTGAACCACATTTAGCTAAACTAAGGTAAAGTTGCTCAAGGGAGGCCGAAAAACCACAAAAAACCCTCTCAAAGCAGTCTACTGCCGGAGTGGGAAAAAAAGTGTAAAATGTCCTCCCGGCCCCGATCGGCGACCAAGCAAAGCTCAGGAGCAACTGTCCTTTCTGAGTTAATGTTACTGCCGATAGATAATATTACCCCGCAGCTGTTTAATGTGAAGGAAGCTGACAGAAACACCGCTCGTGCAATGCCTGCAGCTATCGTTAACCCTCGCGCTGTCAATTAATAAGGACAGAGAAGTACTCACATAGACTGAGAAAAAAATAAAAGTTAAAAATTAAACAACAACCACCCATGTAACTGTACTGGCACATAAACACTCAAATATACTTCCAGATAATTCCAGTCAACTGCTTCAACAGGCGCACAACACAAGTGCACACAATGTCTACAGCACTCCTGCACAGTGCAGCAATCCCAGCAGCCTCTACAGTAATCCCAGAAATCCAACATACTCAAGGTGCTGCGAGTTTGAGCCTGGGGGCCGGGGTTGAACCACATGGTCGTTACAATGCAGGTTACATAAGGACTGTACTTTCTGAAAATCTTGTTTTAGCATGTACTGTACTGTATCTACCACGTGGCCCAGATGTACAGGTATGCTCAAAGTATGAGCTCGGGCCTAAGGGGCCTAGGGAGCTCAGGGAAATTCACAGTCTAGGTGCCGAGAACCCTAGTGAGTTGACTTAGTGATGCTTTAGGCACCAGGAGCCTAGGGGCCCAAGTGGTCAACTCAATCTTAAAATGCCAATGGGCCTGGGACGCTCACACTGTTAGTGCTGAGGGGTCCAGGGGGCCAAGTGGTTAACATGTGTTTAAATATCAAGGGTTAAGGGGGCCCTCACATTGTAAGCATGATACCGTCTCAGGGGCCCTAGCAGTGAGCTTACCACCCAGGGGCATAGTGGTCAATATCTGCTGTGTGTAGGGATTTTGATTGTGTTCAACTTTCTTCTGATGTCTTGGGCTACTATCCGTTCAAGATTTAGAAAAACTAATACATGCCTTTATAACTTCCAGATTGGACTACTGTAATGCCCTCCTTTGGGCTTGTCCATTTGGATCCCTACATAAACTTCAGTTAGTACAAAATGCAGCAGCCAGAGTTCTCACAAAAACTAAAAAATTTGATCATATTAGCCCTATCCTGTCCCCCCTGCACTGGCTACCAGTCAAGTCTAGGATTGACTACAAAATACTGCTATTAACCTACAAAGCTCTAAATGGCCTTGCACCACAATATCTTAAAGATTTTCTGGTCCCTTACAACCCTTCTCACATGCTTCGATCACAAGTAGCAGGATATCTATTAGTTCCTAGAGTAGAGAGGACTACGGCAGGCTGCGGAGCATTCTCTTACAGAGCTCTGCAGCTGTGGAATGGTCTCCCGGGGGATGTGCGGGATTCAGGCACACTCTAGCTATTCAAGTCTAGAATAAAAACGCACTTGTATCGTTTAGCGTATAGGGAACCTAGTTCTAGCTCCAGCTAGTCGCTCACTCCCAGTTAGACTAACAGTATGAGGTGAAGAGCTGGGTGGGGATCAGTGTCCTTGGCTTTGGATAAACTGATGCATCAGTGCTGTTACTCTAGCCTTATACTAGAGTGCTGATGTTCAGGGAGTCCCCATGTTCAGTGTTCCCACCTGTCTCTCCCTCTTTCTCATGCTGCTATAGCCAGAACTGCCGGAGCCTAGATGAATATTGCACTCGATCATTTTTTTTTTGCACTGCCTCTGGTTTCCTCAACTCTGGCTAATACACTATTTTCTTACTCCCCCCCCCCCACCCCTTCTGGAGTGTGCTGCCTGGAGACCCACGACATTGAAGAATTTATGCCTCTGCTGCCTGCAAGACTACTACCTCCACTTCCGGCAACTACCCTCCTGCCTGCCTGCCATTG
>JAABNY020000032.1:11510478-11524572 GCA_015164015.2 Brevimyrus niger
GATCACCTTGCCCTGCCGGCGCCTTAGTCAGTTTCTTATTTTTATTAATTACGGCCTTATTAGAATTATTCCCTCAGTGAGCAATCGACATTGTCAAAATAGATTTGTCACAAACAAATGTTCTGTTACGTGCTCAGTAGACGTGGACAATGTACTACTTACATGTTTTTGGCACAAATGGAATGCACAAATGTATATCAACGCATTTTTGGCACTAATGGAACCCCATATTTCCCGAGTCCCGCGCTGATTTGTACACGGTTTCGCTGTTGTTTTCATGTCTTTTTACAAAGCTCTTTAGGTAAACAAGCCATATATATTTTTTTTTGTTTTGACAGATACTAAATTAAAGTATTTAAATAGCTGGATAGAGATCTTTCTTGTTAAAAGAGATATAGTATTGCTTATAAGACTATATTATGCATGACTATCTACTGTATTCATATGTAAAATGTATCTCAGTGATTTGCAGACATCTCACATACATATTTGCATAAATATTAGGAGAAACATTATTTCCTGACTGACATCCAGGATATTTGGTTCCCCCCTGTTAAAACAGGTAGCCTATACAGAAAATTGGGGCCTCGGTACTAATAACAATACAATATCCACATGTAATAATGTACCTGAGTGATTTTCAGACATTTCACATGCCTCTTTGCTTTAATATTAGGGGAAACCTTATTTCCTGACAGGGGAAACATAGGGAAACCGACTTACCTGGAACACCGGGACCAGCAGACCTCGTCCGTTATAGACGATATTCCGTTATAAGCGAGTCCACTGTAACTGTATTTTACTGTAATTATTTTGGAATTAATTGGAATGCTAAGATGTGGTTTTATAGGCTTTATTATATTGAATATGTAGCAGTCTCAGCTCAGTTCTCCATATTATGGAAGTATCACGCAGAGCTTTACTTCAGAAAAGATTTTATTCTCTGCTTTCTCGTCTTGCTTTTACTGACAGCACTGACTACAGGGTTCCATTTTTTATATACGTATATACAAGATTCATTCTCTCGCTAACTCAAACAAAATTATGTCATTTTGGTACACCTTATAGATGACCAAAAAATCAATCAGATAATGTAAAATATAGTATCAGATGAGGACATATAATTCAACAGATTGATGAATAGTAAGATCGCGGAATTTCGTCCGATGGAACGATCTTTTGGGAATCTCTTCTCACACGATGGACGTTCTTTGAGAAAATGCTAAACTAAGTTAGACAGTTAGCCAGGCTGGTTCGCAGGCCTAAATTACCATGGTAATTCGGCTGGGATTCATTTAAGACACGTTGATGGAACGGATCTCTCACTTAAGTAAGACTGACGTCGAACCAAGCAAGACTTTACCTTAAGCCTGCTTCATGGAATACCCCCCGGATACACAAAAGACACGGGCAAACACACGCGCGACAACAGGGAAATGGAACCCTTATTATGAACATCAACAACAATACAACAAGGTCTATTTGCAATTGCACGCATGGCATGCTGGGACATGCGCCCCGCCGGTGCTACAGTATTGTAAGATAATAACACGCTGACTGACAATCACAATATTTCGTATTTTTGAACTTTACTTGAAGGTGTAACATTTGCACAGCCTATTTCAATACTTAATATTATCGAGATATTATTATTCCTAGTTGACTTCATACTAAAAGAATGTTTCTGTGTTGACTTTCGACGCCCACTGAACAAACTGAAAACGTTGAGTGATTGCATGAAACTAGGAAGTGACTTGCTTCGTCCACATTCATGTGTGGTTTGTGGCAAACAGCCTAAAGATATCTGGTGGCAACCAATTGACGTGAATATTAAATACTCGGTAAGTTTATGTTTTAATGTTGTGTTAAAGCAAGCAAGTAATATACACCAAGTCTATGATGATGTTTCGGCTTAAAATAAATAATCTGTGCTGGATTCTGTTGAGGTTTTTAGTTCGTGCTAAAAGCAGACGACTACAAATGTATATGTATTATTGGCGTTTTTTTTTCCTTTTTAAAGCCGTGTTTTATAACTACGTAAGATGTACGTTGTTTATGTGCATGTGTATACGTACATTGTATGGATTTCGTGTTTACAAAATATGAAAGAGAAACGTGATGTCGAAGTGTATTCGCAGGAAGTCGCAATTTGAAAAGCATCAAAAACAAAGGAACAATAAACGTTGTACAATGTTTTCGTATATATCAGCAATAATTTTCCTCCTCCAAAACATCACAAAACATCAGAAATGATTCTTCAAAAAGCCCAGTGTTTTAATGCTTTTCAAGTAGCATTATGATTCATTTTTGAAAAGTTGCTTATTTTTTTCTTTATACGTTTTAACGTATTTAAATACTCGAATCACTTCGAATTTATTGGTATTATTGAAACTTTAATCAGTGATATTTGGTAATGTTGCATGGTGTATGCTTACATGCAGGTAGATATACATTGTATGGACAAAGGTATACTGGGACACCTAGGCCTTACACTTACAGGAGCTTTTATAAAACCCCATCCTATTCTGTAGATATAAATATGGAGTTGATTCCTCCTTTGCAGCTATAACAGCTGCCACTCTTCTGGTAAGGCTTTCCACAAGAATTTAGTGTGTGTCTGTGGGAATTTTTGGCCATTCAATCAGAAAAGCTTTTGTGAGGTCAGGCACTGATGTCAGATGTGAAAGTCAGGCTCACAATCTCTGATCAAGGTCATTCCATGGTGTCTGGTGGGGTTGAGGTCAGGGCTCTGTGTGTCAGTTAGTCTAGTTCTTCTACAGCAATGCCACCCAACCATGTCTTTATAGACCTTGCTTTGTGGACTGGGGCACTGATATGCTGGAATATAAAAGGGCCTTCAAACTGTTCACACAAAGCTAGAAGTATAGAATTGTACAAAGTGTCTTGGTATGCATATCTGTATTGATGCTTATGGATTTAGAATGTGATGTTATAAAAATTTGTACTGGTGCAATGGCCAGGTGTCCCAATACTTTTGTTCACATATGAAGTATGTAGTATGGAGCTTTGGGAGTGTTTATTATTCTCAGTCGATGCTCCATTTTCATGCAGATGGATCATTTGATTTTTTGTTGTTCTTATATGTAAATAACAATTAAATCATCTAGCTTTGATCATTTGTCTTCAAAATGTTTATTATCTTTGTCCATAAAACCATCACATCAAATTTACTTACAAACTTTCCAATTCAATATCTCATATATTATGGGCTGGAATTGACATTTAAAAATAACTCATTTATTTAATAGTTTTCTGTGATCATTGGTAATTGCATCTAATATTGAAACTTATATTAATAAATATATGTTGAAGATGCAAATTAATGTAGCATTAGTGCAATAGGGTAATTTTCATAAACCCATTACCATGACATGTTACTTTTGATTTTTAAAATGAGTTTGAAGACTAATACTTCGAATTATACTTCATTGTCGACTCTTAGCCTGTGCTCCCTTTCTGCATCAGCGATCTGACCATCTTGGTTTGATCTGACAATGCTTAAAGTAACAGTCAGGAGATTCCAAACGCACAAAAGTTGAACTACCGCCGATAAACAAACTGGAGCTGTAAACAAACTCGAGTATTCACAGACATGTGAATGCAGAATCCCTTAGCATTATGATCATTTTGGAGGCTTATATTCTATCTAATCACATTTTAGATCCTTGGGAGGACTTGATATAAATCTAGTCCTGATATTTTCAGTGACTGCATCATGTCACAAATTTTTCCCACTAAATTCCCATCTAAATAAAAGTATTAACAAGGGCCTTTCCTGTGTTTAAATGTAAAACGTGCCTAATTCCGTTCCTGGGATTGTATCCTATGTTTGAAAAGTCATTCTTGGCGCCATACTAACAGCTGAGAGACCACTTATCTCCTTGTGATGCTATATGTGTCATATATATATTAGGGCTACCAAATTAATGGGTTAACGCTGATTAATCCATCATCTTGATTAATCTGATTAAAATTTTTTATGCAATTAACCCATTTGACTCAAATGGTGCATTCCATTTGCCCTGGGAACTCGTATTCCGAGTCGGATTCCGAGTTTTGAAGCCGGAAGTGACAACATGCGTGCTCCTGTTTCTCAGAGATCTGAGAAATATCTCAGAGCAGCACAGAGGATCCCGAGTTCAGAATCTGAGATGGCTGTGCCTTTTATCAACAGAATGAAAAGTTCTAGTTTTATACTGTTTAAGCACTACTTCTCATTTGTGGCTCATTAAATCAGTCGCACATACTATACCGTCAACTGATATTGCTAACAATGGCAAATAACCGGCCTAGAATTGGATTTTAATGATTAGTCAGAATATTTATGGGATTTACAGTAGTTCGGGCTAATTGTAAGTGAACGGAGATAAACACCATTTAAACTGAGGTACCTTAAATATGACAAGTTGTCTGGCTAAGCAAAAAATCTTGCTTTTTAATATGGGTCCATGATATTGCACTTCTGTGACAGATGGAGAGAGATGCTCCAATATGTGTACCAGCTCTATCTTTCTTATAGCCCTTTTGGGCATGACCCTCCTTCTCTGGTAATTTTCCACCTACGTGACTTCAACCTACTCGACATTTGCCCTAGTTAGTTCATTAGTACAATATTCACCTCCCGCTCCAATATTCCTTTACATCCGCATTTTATACTTCTGCTATTAAACTAAAAATAAGCAAGAACTATAGTCTCAAGTGTCTGGGTCAGGTCACCCTGCCCCAGCACTCTTCATTGTTCCTGTTACATTTAGTTGCATTATTAGACAAATCGCTTCTTCCTTCTTTTATGATATTAGCTGCATTGTTCACTAAGCACGTGTTACTTCCTTATATAATATTGGTTACAAAGTTCAAGAATCATCCCTTACATTTTTAGATAATATTAGTAACATTCTTAAGGAATCACCTGTTACATCTTTGTATAATCATCCCCTCAATTTCCCCCTTTTGATCTCCACAAGGAGATCACCTACATGCATGAAACGCGCGAGAGTTGTATTTCAACCTCACCAAAAGGACAATGGTCATCTAAAGGACACCTGTCCCTCCTCGTGGTAGCAGACTGGAGAGACATCATCTGCGCATATGTGTCACCCCTCTTCTCTATCACAGTGGTGCTGAGACGAACGGACAACACATGCATACAGGGAATACAACAACACCCACAAGTAATTAAGATTGCAGCAAACGTAGCAATGGATAATAAAAGCAAGCTCATGAAACCTTCCACTGTCCAAAGACGGAGGTCAGCCAGTCGTCCCAAACATCCTCAATCCCTGAGTGGTCATGCATCACCTCGGAGAGGGTCTGGAGACACTCCAGGGCTCTGGTGACAGAGCCATCTGGCGCGGTGTTATTTGGAATAAATGTACAGCACATTTCCCTGAACATAACGCACACTCCCCCCTTTTCAGCCAATAACATATCTAGGGCTAATCTATTCTGTACTGTCATCAGAGAAGTGGGACCCAACTGTTCCGCAAAGCCTGTCATCGCTTCTCTAGACAAATTAGCGAGACGCAGAACATTGTAGTGGACATTGTTAATACGGTCCACATTTTTATTAGGAGTAACGGGGAATAAAGCCGCCACAATAGGAAGATTTTCAAATCCCAAGGCTACCTGGTCAGCCAATTTATACTCATCCAACACTCCACTTGGTATCCCTATAGCATCTATATAGGTGGGTGAATCTATGGTGGGGTCAAAGAGATGGACCCCTCGTCTACATCTAGGGAACCCCCGGCGCTGTTTTTCCTCCACGAGGGGAGTGGATCGTTCTCCTATCAATACTATTGGTGCCCCTAACCTTATCATGGCACACACTCCTGTGCCACTGAGGGGCATTCGGACCAGTAATTCCAATTCTTTAATTTCTGCTTAATTTTTTATAGGCTTATTTCCTGCAGTTAAGAAACCAGCTCTCAGCTATTGACTGAGTTCCACCTGTACTGCTCCTACTGCATAAGCTGAGTCAGAATAAATGGTCACATCTTTCCCTGCTGCCAACTTTAACGCCTCAATCACTGCCATCACTTCAGCCCTCTGGGCTGACTGGGCTCCTTGCAATCTTTCTGCCTTCAAGGTCACATAATCCTGGCCTTGTCTGGCCACCACTGCATAGCCTGCCTGCAACCCTCCTGTGTCTGTTTTAAAATAACACCCGTCTGTAAACCAGTCCGCCATTCCTTCTATTTTCTCTCCTCCTAAATCTGGTCTCACCTTCTGCTCCTTCTAAACTTGGTACTCACACTCGTGTGGTTCTCCCCCGCTCATGTGGTCTGCCATGTTGATCCCTTCATGAGAAAAATTCAGGTTAGGTGCTTCTAGTATTTTGGTCAGTCTCTACTGCCTTAATGATGTCATGGTAAATGTTTGTGAATTTACATAAGCCACCACACTGTGCGATATCAAAATGCGTGCCTAGTGCATGCGGGGTGTCTTTTTTCTGTGGTATCAAGCTTTATGCTGACGTACATCAGCACTGTCCTCTCTCCCTCTTTTTTCTGAAACAGGATTCCGTTGACCACATCTCCTGTTTCAGAAACATCCAAATGAAACGGGAGAGAGTAATCTGGGAGGGCTAGGTCTGCAGCCCATGTCAACCTCTGCTTTAAGGTGATAAAAGCCTCCTCTGAAGCTTGGTCCAAGTTAAGGGGTGCACTGAGGTTACGTAGGCCGTGTTCTCGCACCAGAGCCCTCAGGGGCTCTAGAACCTGGTTAAAGATACCTGGTGAAAGGGCAAAGCCCTGAGGCAGGCGAGTGTACCGGAACTGACAGCCCCTGTAGGTGAAGGAGAATATGTCTCTATACTCCTCTGCTAGGGGCAAACTGAAAAAAGCATTAGCCTGATCAATACATGTGAACCATTTCTGTTGCGGGGTCAGATTGGTTAGGGCAACATGTGGGTTTGAAACCGGGACCGTCGGGGTTAGCAGAAGATTATTTATAGCACGCAAGTCATGAGACATTCGATATTTTCCTGTACCAGCTTTTTCTACCGGGAGGATGGGGGTGTTCCACTGAGACGTGGAGGGCTCCAGCACCCCGGCCTGTAGGAGGCCCTCTATAGTCTCAGCTATCCCATCCTCCATCCCATCCCTTCCTTGGCTTGTGTGGGTACTGCCTGAGCCAGAGGGGCCCCTCCCCCTCTTGGAGCTGAAACCGCACTGGTGTGCAGGAAAAGAAGCCTACATCTGTGGGGGTGGTGGACCACAGCGAATCTGGGAAAGACGCCAGAAGGGGCTGCTGCCTGAGGGTGGTCCATCTTCTCCCGGCCATGATCTCTAGTGATCTGCTCATGTTGGAAGAGAGCTGTGTCCTGTAAACTGTATGCAGTAAGTACTGCAGGAGGGCGAAAAGGAGACCTGCGGGATCTGGGTGTGCACCCAGTCCTCCGCCTCCCTGGCCCGTATAACCATCGGGCCCAGATCTTTGTCCTGGTGTTTAGGGTGGATGGCCAGAGAGATATGTGGGACAGCTTCCCGTCCCATCATGTACCAGAGCAACTGTTCTAGGGAAAGCAGGGTGGCTAAGGCCACCCCTTTGGGACCCAAGTATAAATTTTCAGAGGCAACTTGCCAGTTGTGGCCTTCTAGTTGCTCAGCGAACAGTTCCTCATACCATTCAGTACTCTCCCTATCATAGAAATGGGTCACATGATGAGGGTCAGGCCGAGGCACATAGGGCTCTAAGAGCGAGATCCAGGGCCACCACTCTGAGTAGGCTGCCAGGATACCTGTCAGGCTGGGTTCCAGCAGGCCCCAATAGATGTCTGCCAGGGCCTGACTATGGACTGGCTGCACCAACCACTGCCCCAAGCCGGTAGTCTGGGCGTCGCACCGCAGGTGAGTGCCCTCGGGCAGGGTAACCACCAGTCAATCCGCACCACACAAAATAGACGCTTCCAGCTTCACCAGCATATCCCGTACCAGGAGATTAACTGGAACGGAAGAGGAAACCACAAAGGGGTGGAGAAAAGACTGTTTTCCCAGCTCAACCTTCACTGGCTTGGTCACTGACAGTCTCTGCTTCTCCCGCGAGAAGCCCCCTACAGTCACTGTTGAGGCAGACAAATGGTGTTTTCCGGGAACCACGTCAAGAGTAGAATATGTGGCACTTGTGTGTACCAAGAATGGCAGTTCCGTGTCCATGACCATGAGGGACAGCATAGGGTCTGCCCAGGGGCCTCGTCATTGTGAGGAGGGGTACCAATCCCACTCCCCTTCGGCCCCCGCTGGATACTGTCCTGCCGTGGGAGATGCCTGTGGGTTGGGGGCCATCACCTGGATCCCAGGAGGGCCGTCCTCTGCCACGCTCATTCCCTGGAACTGATACTGGGCAGTCCCTTGATCCCCATGATCACCGCTGTCAGGCGCACACTATCTGCACATGTAGTGACCCTTGCTCTGGCTACTAAGTCCCGTACAGAATGGTTAGTCATACAATGGGCCGCCACCACCCGGAAATCCCCTAAGGCTAACGTCATGCCTTGATTGAGTTGATCTAGCCTCTCCATCCACTGCCCTCTCCCCTCTGCTGGGGGAGGCAGCTTGTCTGCTAACGCCTGCACATCCCCTATGCAAATCCGCTCCCAAGCATCCACTCGCTCCCTGCACAGCTTCCTTGACCACCTGAATCTGCCTGAGGAGGAGCTTCCACCCCGCATCTTTCGGGGGGGCTCAACCCCATCCTCTGTTTCTCGGTCGAATTCGTGATCCATTCCTACTTTTAGCCTAATCAATTTTGACCCTTATACCTTTTGTAATCTAATCTCCCCATAACATAAACCACCAATAAGTAAGACAAGACGTGCGCGCAACGCAGGCGTACACCCAGTTGCATTTTCCCCATAAAAAAGGCACGTCCCCAAAAGCCCAATCCCGGCCGAACCAACCCGCCCCCCGCTGACACTCCCCCGGTCCCCAGCACTGCCAACTTGGAAGGGGGTGTTCTGTAAGCACAACTGATAGCACCCAAGTGGGGGTCAACTTATCAGCCGCAATACCAGTGTTCTGACTTGAGCGAGGCCGGCAAAATAGCCGTCAGGTGTCACCCACCCTCCCTGGAGTCCAAGCTAGGGGTGTTCCTTGAACTCACCCTAGGCGAGGTCCCACTCGGAAGTTATAATGACCGCCTGAGGTACCCGTCGGCCCTGCCCGTACTGAGTCAGCGGGTGCGGCCGGGCTGGCAGACTTTTGGAAATGCTGAGAACTCCCCTTCGGTTCTGGCAAGCTGTGAGACCGCAAGCAGCGAGAGCAGGGCCATGGGCAAGCCCAACCAACAAAGAGCGAATGAGGGGCACCCGAACCAGGAAGACTCCACAACATGCTTACACTTAAATCAACATACACCTTTAAGTGGTCCTTTGAGACCCCAAAATATATATATTTAAAGAAACATTCACATGTTATGTGATTTGATTACTAAAGTGTTAGAACTTTGGAGTGACACTCTTTTTCTCAAAGTCACTGCTCAGCCTGCACAATGAATATTGATAAGATAGGTGTCCCCACACCTGTAGTAGTTTGCATACTGTTAATGGCCCATCAGTCTGGAATGTCACTGCACCCCACACCCATCACCCATTGGAAAGGCAGTTTGAAACACAAGAAAAGTAGCAACAATAATATCCTTTTCACACTTAATTGGTAGATGGAATGAAAAATAAAAAACTGAGTAGTCGCTATAGAAAGCGATAAATATGATGCATTGCCTATGCAGAGTTAACGGAAATTAAATAATTCTCTATTAACCCTCTGGGGACAAGGACACCGTCAACCGTGCATCTTTTTTGTGTACTTTAGTTTAAATCTTGCTGAAATCATTATGCAGAATCATGAAAAACATTGACTAAATATTTTCAAAACTTCCATTGTATGAAGTATTAAAGTTTTTAAAATTAGGTTAAATAGGCAAAAAAGTAAACCATGTCACCTTTCTTTGTTTTACCTGTATCGGGCATGTAGATTTACATTCTAAATAGCAGCATTACCGCATATTCAAATGCGGGTTTTAATCGACGACCTTGTGATTATAGACACGCAAACTTAGCCCAGTTACCCATGAACACAGGCCAGAGATTCGCTGCTGACTGGCAACACTGGCGCAATACCAACTGTCGGATTATTATGTTATTATCATGCGAATAGCGTAATTTGCAAGTCGGAAAGCGATCAGAACTGCTTTGAGACCCAGATGCTTAAGTCAGTCACTCTTACGCTTTCTATTTGTATCATGAAGCTGTAAAAATATATTTAGTTTCTACACATATATATTTGAAAAGGGCCGTAGTTTGGGGACCCCTAAACAGTATAAAACTAAAATTTCTCCTTCTGTGGATAACGGGTGTAGCCATCTTGGATTCTGAACTCGGGATCCTCTGTGTTGCTCCGAGTTATTTCTCAGCTCTCTGAGAAACAGGAGCACGCATGTTGTCAGAAGTGACAACATGCGTGGAGTATTTATTCTGGAGTTTTGAAGCCAGAAGTGACAACATATAAGGGGGTTTTATATATATATATAAAACCCCCTTATATTTATAGAAACAATTAGAATGTTAGAAAAAAAAAAAAGGTTCCCAAAATTTCTCCAGCGAATACAAAAATAATGCAAAATTCTTCTATATGCTCTTAACTTTTTCATACATTTAGTGATGCTTAACACTATTTTAAAAAATGCTACATTGTATATCCTGCTGTGAATAACCACTTATTCCATAAGAATCAATTCAGTTTATTTTTATATAGCCCAAAACCCCCAGTGAGCAATCCTCTGGCAATAGTGCCAAGGAAAAAATCCATAGTAGGAAGAAACTTTGAAAGGAACCACACTAAAAGGGGGAGCCCAACCTCCAGGAGCCAGCAGAGGAAATCCAAAATGTCACAGTTTATTAAGTAAATTGAAGTATATTGTCCAGATATAAATGTGGAAGGTCTAACTGATGTTTGTGTCATATACCATGAAACATACTGTGCAAGTTAGGGTGCAACCAGGCCAGGAAGCCTATTTCAAACAATAAAAATGTTGTTCTACTAAAAAGATAAATCGTCTTGAAGCCAAATTATTGCAATATTAGCAATTTCAACAAAAGGTTATACTGAAACAGAAAAACAGCACATATGCATTAAACATGGTGCTTGTTTTGTAATATGACCCTCTTTAGGACAAGATGTCAGATGGAGATGCATTGAAAGCTGTGGACCTTGGAGAAAAGGCAACCAATCCCTTAAATCCATCCTTACAAACTCCCCCTGAGCTTGTGTCCTCAGTGCAGAATGACCCCACCACTCAGGGGGCGGCAGCCCCTGAACCCAGACTGGAGGCAAGGGAGAACCAGTGGACATCAACTCTCAACCAGTTCAAGCTTATGAAGTTCTTTGTTCTACGGGTAATGCAAAAAAGAATTAATGTATGAAATGCATGCAGGAACCTACAACATACATGTTATATAAAGAATGATACATACAGACATAATTTGCATTGCCTTACATTCTCATCCAGTTAAAAAAAACTAAGTAAAGTACATTTCTTTAAAAAAAATCTTTTGAAATGATATTTTCCATATTTTGTCCACATCACCAATTTTTTGCAAGATATATGATTTTTTTTTAGTTGTCAAATTATGTTCTTCCGCAACAAAATCTAGATGATTGTCATTCAGTTAGCATGTTTATGCTCTTAATTTGACGATGGTCATTTAATGTGCTAGTTCTGGAAAATTATTAAAATATTCTAAATTCTAAACTAGTTTTTTCCCATTATAAAGTATTTTAAAATTCACTAACTCTTTGGATGAACATTTTATTTATTTTTACCTCTTCTCACTTGATCTTCAGTCATCACTTCTATTTTCTTTTCTCCTCTCCTATCCTCTCTTCTCATCTCTAATCAAAGACATGTTTTCAGTTACCATTGACACTGATAAAACACTGCCATATTCCTTCAGGCTTCAGCCTGTCCAGTTTCTTCTAGTACACACGACACATGGAGAGATTATTCAGCCTTATTTGGCTCGTTGATGATCTAAGCTATGTATTAAGCATTCTTCGGGCATTAAAATTTAGCCCCTATGGAGGAGGTAGGGACAACCAACAGCTTTCATCTGACTTCTCACTTCCAGCACCCTTTCCCAAAGAATGCTAGCAACAGCTCATATGTAAAATTAGCCCCAAACATGGCCAGCTGCAACTGCAATAGTCTTGAATTTCCCCATGGGGACTAATAAAGGATCTATAATAATAATAATATTATTATTAATTCAATTCACAATACTCATCTACCACCTTATCCCTGTCTCTCCCAGTGAGTCTAAACTGTCTGCACGTATGTGCCATGTGATAAACTGGTATATCTTCTTTTGTGTACAACCTCCCTGTGCCCCATATTGCCTCCAGGTTGCCCCTCTGATCCTGACCATGATAAATGTTTAGAAGTTGGATAAATGAATTGATAGAATCTGCAAAAGATCTATTTAGGTTTTGCATCATGGTGGGGAGGGGGGGGCATTTGTGGGCCGTGCACCTCCCAGCAAACAGCATCTTTTTAAGAAATAGTTTTCATTCTAATTTTATATTTTAATAAATCTGTGGCTACACCTAATTTGTAAATGTAAATTTAATGTGAGCACTTGTCTCATGCTGGCTATACTTGAAAAAGGGACATGAAAATTACGGAGCCCGAGAGTGCTGGGGGGGGGACTTGCCCATCACTGGGGCTGAGGTGTCCAAGGTGGTTAAAGAGCTATGTGGTGGCCGGGCCCCGGGGGTGGACGAGATCTGCCCGGAGGTCAGCTTTGCTTGACTCAGTTAACTTACACATGATGAATAGGAATGTACTCTACAGATGGAAATATTACTTGCACAATTTACCAAAAATTTTTTAACTGGTGGTCAAAGTTCCATATAGAGTAGTACTTTGTGAGTGCATTCCTATCTTCGGAGATCATATTTGTTGGATATACAGTTGCAGTATTTGGTTGTTGAGTAGGTAATGATATATAAGGTGAATAGCAACACTTTTCTTTTGCAGCCTGGCACTGTGGAACATGCAATTGAAGACATCAAGACTCTGGTCAGTCAGCAAGAAGATGGCGATGTTAAAAGTGTCTGGCTTTTGACAGAGTAAGTTTGTGATTTTTCTCCATTCCTCAATAAAATGGTTGAAAGAATTAATTCATCTAGGCATGCAATGTGCATTAGTTCACTTTATCAGTATGGTTGTTTGTGATGTGGTATCGACAGAGATTAGCTGCCTACAATATATGTTGATCTGTATTGTCTCTGACTTCTTTGTGTTTAAAATCAGGAGAAATTTCAGTGGGCTCACAGTTTTGCTATTTTAAACAGCTCTGTTCCCTCTATTTTTTCTTCTTTTATTCCTATAAAGTACCACATTTATCTTTTTTTCCGGGGATATAATCTGATGCCATGAGTCCATTCTTTCCCAAAGTGACTTAACTCCTTTACCTTAGGTAAATGCCATAGGTTGCATCTGTTCATCATCATCTTGAACTTTATTCAGGATACAGGGAAATTGTCTGACCTTATGAAAAGAGTTCCTTTGTCTGGGCATGTATGTGTGTTTAAAGATCATAGTAAAGTGAATGTTCTGCCACCTCTGTCTGTAAACACGTGTCAAACCTGAGTTTATTCTCATTAGGCAAAACATCTTGTTTACAGGGTTCCTATACAGTAAATATGGAAGTTAGGGTTGACACCTGTCCCAGTATTCCTGGGATTAGCCATAGCAGAAAAGTAATATTCTTTCCTGGGACGTGAATTTTCCTGTTTTTTTGTGAAAATGTACATCTAATTTTGAATTTCGTAATTTCGCAGTTATTCCTTTTTCTTCTTGGTTATGTTTATACATGCAATCCTGTGTCCGTAAACTACCGTGGCCTGTTAACGGGTAAAACACAGTGATGATTGGCCTTGTCTGTACTTTTATTTATGGATAGCAGAAGAACAGGTTAGGTCAGGTCAGATACAACAACAACGCTTTACAGCATCCCCACCCAAAGCCCCCAGTGAGTAAGCCATAAGCGACAGTGGCAAGGAAAAACTCCCTAGA
>JAABNY020000032.1:11524672-11538194 GCA_015164015.2 Brevimyrus niger
TGGAGTACAGTCTGGGGCCTGTTTTTTTTTATTCACCTCCCCTCTCCACATGTAATCTTGCTTTCTCTAAGTTTCCCCAAACTGTCTTCCTGACCTGTCTAACCCCTATAATGCGATGTGTGTTTATGTATGGTCGGGTTTATGGCCTGCTTTTCGCTGGTAGTTGTGACTAGTGACATGGTGAATTGCAACAGCAATAAAGGGACTCTATCTATCTCCCTATCTATCTCTCTTTCTCTCTCTCTCTCTCTCTCTCACTCACTCACTCACTCACTCATCCAATTGACGCCCCACAGCTGCTGGACCCCAGGACATTGCCTAACACTCAGTCCATACAGGCAATGAACAGTGTTCACCCCTGGCTAACCCCAGAATCAACTGGGCAAAAACACAGAGGTTCTCCCTCCATTCTGCAAAGCACTCTCAGTATCTGAGTACAGGCCAGCCATGATGTCCTGCAACTTCGGGGGGATCCTGCGAAGTCTCAGGATGTCCCACAGGGCAACTTAATCAACTAAGTCAAATGCCTTATGAATATCAACAAAGGCTGCAAAGAACCTCTCCTGATATTTCTGTTTGCTCTTGATGAGCACCCTCAGTGCCAGGATACGGTCGATGGTAAACATCTTAGGCATAAATGAGAGGCAAGCAAGTGATCACAAATACTGTTAAGGATGACCCTAGCAAGGACTTTACCCAGCACTGAAAGCAGTGTTCCCCTGTAGTTGCCGCAATCCAGACGATCACCCTTCCGTTTCCCAAATACCACAGATCGCTGCGAATACCTTCCCTACCTGCAGCTGATTCACCACCTGTGCAATATAAGTGAGGTTAGGTGGTTCACAACTGATTGGAGAATCAGCTTCAAAATCTGTGGACCCAGAGATGTCCAACATCCTAGCTGGAGGGTCAGCTTTAAATAACTGCTCAAACGCCCAGCGGGTGTCCTCTATGAGGACTGTCCCATCACCTGCTCTGACTGCAATTCTCTGAGGAACATATTCAGATGTGCATAATGCTTTGATTCCTCTGTAAGCAGGACGTTGGTCACTAGACCTCAGATGGTGTGTCACCTGCTCCCAAATTCATCTAACAAACGCCTCCTTATTTGCCCGCAGGGCCCTAACAGCAATCCTTCTCTATTTCCGATATCCTGTTGGAACCAGGATCCAAAAACCTGCAGCCTATGACTATTCTCAAAGTCAGGGAACATGGAGCCACTTTCACCCTGGTCTCCAGACCTATAGGGGCCGACACAATCCTCATAGCTAGCCCTGTCAGTGCCAGTGGTTGCATTGAAGTCACCCATGGCCAGAGGAGAGTGCCTCATGGGCACCCTTCAACCACTGATTAAGGTTGTTAGTAAAATGTCTAAAAATGAGACATCACTCAAGAAGTTCCTTAGCCTGAGTCTCATAATACACTTATTGAAAGGAGTGACATCAGACACCATCGGAAGGAGCTGATTTGCTGCAGCTGGCAGACTGATCAGACCAAAAGTAGGTATACCTACCTACAAGGATCTGGCGAATCCCGGCCTGCATACTTCAGTGAGTGCTGCCACAGAAATGCAGACTTTACGAAGCTCCCCTGACAGCAGAGGAAAATGGTCATCTTGCCGGAGAGACAAGACGTTCCATGTACCTACCCGAATGGGTCTCCTCAAACTGGGATCCGAGAGCCACCATGCAGCAGGCAACACCTCAGCACAACACCAGCCCCGATCCCCAACAGGACTGACCATATAGCACTCCGAAGGTTTCGAAATACAGAAATACAAAGCTTATTTTATTCTCTAGTAGCTGTGCAGGCTGCTGGTCTGCCATGTGCAAGCATGTCTATGGCCATCCATGACTAAAATTGCGATGTAACATTAGTTAAAAAGAAAAGATTAATTAACTGGATAACTTAAGCCAAATGTGAAAACTGTCCAACAGGAGGAAAGATAAGTGACCTTCTTATTGGACAGTCCTTTTATTTGGCCTAAATTATTTGGCTAATGAAAAAAAGTTTGCATTCTGTATAATGGTAATCCCCCCATTCTCTGCCACTCATATTTTCTGTCCAGCTGAAATTCAGTTAAACATGAAGGAAAAACAGTGCTGGAAAATTATGCAAAACAAAGTAGCACCACAGTTTTGCATTAAGTAAACACAGAAATCTACCCCTTGCAACTTTTGCTTAAAGCAGAACATCAGGTTAGATTAAACTTAAAATGATCATGCATAGAATTTAAAGCATTTACTGAAAGACAGCAGGGACTTGACTGTTCTGTTGATGAGGTTGTAATATCTGCATTGGTTAAGGAAATATGCACAGCTAACCCAATAAGTGAAGTCCTTTGTGAAGGTGGTCCACTTTCATCTTCTTTTAAGAGAAAAGGCTTTTTTCAAGAAGTTTGACTGTTGAACCAGTAGAATACGTCCTAGATTCCAATCAGAGCAGAAGGTCCTGTGAAGGCATTTTCAAGTGTAGGGACGAAAGTAGCGTTTACAAATCCTTTCATGATAGAAATCATGACAAGTAAAACTCATTTTTTTCTGAGAATGATTTTAGTGTTCTACTCATTCTTTATGTGGATGATTTTGAAATATGTAATCCACTTGGGACTTCCAGAAAGAACCATAAAATGACTGCCATTTACTTTGTTTTGGCAAATGTGCCTTTAGAGTTGAGGTCTTCACTGACTTGCATTTACCTTGCAATCCCCTGTAAGAAATTTGGATATGAAAAGGATCTTGAACCACTTCTCAAAGACCTGGGACCTCATGTATGACGACGTGCATAGAATTCACACTAAAACATGGCGTACACACAAAACTAATTTGCAAAAGCAAGAAAAAATCCAGATGCATAAAACTTTGCGCAAGCACAGACCTGCGCACATTCCTTTTATAAATCCCAATCAGCATGAAATTTTACGTATGTGAACAAGCCCACAGCCACCCCCGACCTGCCCATAGTTATGTATATTTGCATATGTAAATCTGCATAAATACTTGCTTTGTTCTATGTTTTTATTAAACAAAAATGGATAAACTACATGGGAAAAACAATTATTTCAGCAAGTGCGAAGTGGAGGTCATGTCACTATCACAGTAGGGGTGTGCAATGCAAATGTCCCATATATGTTTTTCTGGAAGTCATAGTGGGCAAACACACACTGAACACTTTCGTGATTCTTTAAATGAAGGCCAAAAAGTGTTACTTTTCATTAGAATGAGAATGAGAGCTACAGACTTAAATGAGATTATCTCTCCTGGCTCAAATGATTCCTGATTTTTTATGATATCTTGACAAATGTGTATGCTGTGAATTCCATGTTTTAAAAGAGCAAAGACAATCAAAATGTGGACACAGAACAGGACAGTCCTCCAAAATATGTCATCTTTCAGTGATGTATATTCTGTAGGATCCCACTGCATACTTTATACTGCCTGACTTGGTGGTAAACTGAGTAAGCTGGTAAACTAAAAGTAAGAGTGAAACAAACTACCTGAAAATTAACTTAAGCTTATATGCAATGAATTTAATAATGGTGCTGATAAATTTAATAACAAAACGCACATATGCAAATGTATAATTTAGTTTCTTTTAGTTCTGGCTACAAGTCTCTACATAATTCTAAGACAGATTAATATTTAGCATATCATGAATTGGTTCATGTTTACTTTATTTTTTACACAGACAAAACAGTCCAAAGTATCTGGAATTTAAATTACTATGGTTAAAATACTTACCTTAAGGAGACTGAAAATCAATTAACTGACAATGTTTACTGACAATCTGGTGAACTGAGAAAGTTACATTAATGTTACAAACAAATCAAATCTCTATTAATACCAATTACAATTAAATTAACTTTTTTTAGGTGGTACAGCTAACGAGTCTAGTTTAGACTCATAAAATTTAGACGGAAAGAATCGGAATTCACATTCACCTGTTTTAAACCTTAAAAATTTATTGACTAAGTGAAGACATACGTAATATAGTGGAAACCGTTTATAGTGATCATGGTCATAGTGATCAACTGCTCATTTAGATCAAACACCCTGGGAGAAAATATTTTTTTTGTCCGCTTACCGTGTTCATGTTCAAGATGGGTTTTTTTTTTTATATATACATGACAACATATGGAGAAAAATAAAACAACTGTATTTTTTAAATTATTTTTGACTTTACTTTGCCTTGCGGTAACCCATCTGCTTCTAACCAGCTAAATGAGGATAACGCTGCATGCACAGAAAACATGATGGGAAAGCTTATGATAAGGCACGAAAAGCAGCAGAAAAACTTCAATAAGCTCTTTTTTATGTGCAGTACTATACTGTATTATAGCATATTTTGAATTACCCACAGTTTAGTAATAAATTTTTATGGATTGTAATTTGAAACGCGTTCGAAACAGCTGTACTGTATTTTGAAATTGTCAATATAATTAACTAAATAGCGAAGCTACTGTATCTGTTTTATATTACCTTATATGCATGTAATAAATATATAAATGTCAATTAGATGGTAATTTTTCCGAGTCATAAAAAAAAAACAGCTATTGTGAACTTCAGCTTGTTCCGATCAATTTTACCAAGACAGACGTGCTCGCTGTAATTGGGTTCCTCTATACCTACAAAGTAAAGCATCTTAAGTTAAGGAAGTTACAGCTGGACCTTAACACATACACATATTCATCATGTACCATTCGGTACATAATTTTTTGGTTAAGGCAGGGAACAACCAAGGATGGGTGTCCCTAGAACATAGTACTGAATATAATTTTAAAATCACACAATTCAGTTAGTTTTTTTAAATATATCTTCCCTTTGATAATCTATCAGAGTCTTTTTACAATATACTCCACTCAATTAATGTCAAATTTACTTAAAAGTATGTGTAAGCAATGGGAATCGAGCAAAGGGCAAAATAATTCCACGAAAAATATAACAAGAAAAACTCATTTAAAAAAAAAAAGTAGACAAAATGATGTTTCTGTAGATACCTTTTCTTATCGATGAGTCAAAGGGAAATGGAGATTGATGTTTTGCTGCTTTCACCATTTCTATGATGGCGGTTGTGTGTTCTTGGCAGGTAGAACCAACGTATGTGCGTCAACAAGTAATTTTTTGATGTAAGAAAAATTATCCTGACAGCTCAATTTATGGGTGTTGTCGTGAAGTCCAGAAAAAATGAGTAGATTTTAATAAATTTGCTGCATTTAGTTTATTTAGTAAATATTGTGTTGGATGAACTTCAATGTATTAAAAGCAAACATTTATTGAGTACGTTTCTGTCATTTTTTTAAGTATTTGTTGCTGTGCATCTGAAAAAAGTGTACATACATACATACTCACGTGCATATACACACACTCACACACAGAGTCCATGTATTTGGGGACTTTTCCATTAATCCTATGGACATGACCCTAGTGCCAACTATGACAACCGTAACTGCTACCCAGGCCTAACCTTAACCACGAGTAACCAAACAGAATCTTGCCATTTTAATTTTTTTGATTGCAATCACAGGTTTTTATATATATAAAAAACTGGAATGTATGTAGCAACTTTAATTGACCATTTAACTAGCCTTATGTGTGCTGCTGTTTGTGAGTGCTTTGACAGTGGTCTGGTTGAAAGAGTGTGATTCCCCTCATTTCAACATGATCCACAAGTGTACCACAGTAGTTTGGTCCACATCAGATTCCGCATAGCTAATCAATTTTCCACACATTAAGTAGAACAATTTTTGGAACCAGTTCATCCTTTGGCAGGAGGAGGTCTTTGTTTATCCATTTGTAGCTTGATAAGTAGAGTTTAAAGGAATGTGTTGCAAACATCCAGCACATTTAGTACGGTTATGTGGGCGGTTGGTGTTTCATTTTTAACTTTTATTTTTATGTTTTTCTCGGTCTGCGAGAGTGTTGTTAATTTACAGCGCTAGTGCTATTGGTAGCTGCAGGCATTGCGCGAGCAGTGTTTCTGTCTGCGTACCTTCGCTTAAAACACCCGCGGGCTAATACTATCTAATGCCAATAACATTAACTCGGAAAGGATAGTTGCTCTTGAGCTTTGCTCGGTTGCCAGTCGGGGCCAGGAGAACATTTTCCACTTTTTCCCCGCTCTGGCAGTAGCCTGTTTTGAGAGGGTTTTTTGTGGTTTTTCGGCCTCTCTACAGCAAATTCGCTTTTAGTTTAGCTAGACGTGGTTCAGCAGGAAGTTAGTCTCGGGTAAGTAATTGTTAATTTGGTTATTTTAAAAGTTTAACACAAAGGTTGTTATAGTTAATGCTGTCGGATAATTTATAAAACAGTTCTGATTTAACGCAACTGTTAATTTAGGGTTTTAGTGTACTCGGCAATTTATTGTTTTAACTATATGTTAATTAGTTCACCTAAAAGTTTAAATAGGCTATATTAATTTACTGGGCATAAAGGGCAGGGTCATAGTGAGTTAGGTAATTATGGGGCCAGCTCAGTGTTGTGTTTGCAAGATGTTTGCCCTTCTGGATGCTTGCATCCAGTCGGACTTCGTCTACGAGCGATGTAAGATACTGGACTCATTCGTGGTCCAGGTTTGTGACCTCGAGGAGCAACTGGATCTCATCCAACATAACAATGAGTTAAAGGAGAGAGATAGCACACCTTTTAGGGAGACTGTGTGAACGTCACAAGTAGGGAGGGGGAGATTGATGAACAGGTAGGTTGAGAGAGCTTGGTGAACATAGTTCGTAGATGTAGAAAAGGGCATACACAATTCGGCATCATCTGAAGTGACGGTGTCTAACCACTTTCAGGTACTTCCAGCTTTAGAGCCGGAAAAGACTGGGGAGGAAGGTGAGCCCTTGGAGAAGGGAGGTTGTGGTAGTAGGGGATTCGATTATCAGAGGTGTAGATAGTTATGTGTGCACCCATGATAGAGGGTCCCGAATGGTGTATTGCCTGCCTGGTGCCCAGGTAAGGGATCTTCCGGATCGAGTGGACAGGTTTTTGGCCCCAGCCGGAGTGGATCCACTGGTCATGGTGCATGTTGGCACCAATGACATAGGAAAGGGCAGGAAGGCTGTTCTGCAGGATAAAGTTGCAGATAAGCTTAGAAGCAGAACATCTACAGTGGTATTCTCTGGAATACTTCCTATGCCACATGCAAGTCAGGCTAAGTTAGCTGAGATAAGGGGATTAAATTTGTGTATATACATAAATGCAGTATTAGAAACAAAATTAATAATTTAGAGGCTTTAATTTCATCGGACACTTACGACATTATAGGAATAACTGAAACATGGATGACTGACAATGATGGTGAAGAATATAATCTGGATGGTTGTACGTTGTTCCGTAGAGACCGGATAGGCAAGAAGGGAGGTGGTGTTGCAGTATATGTAAATGAAAACTTGCAGGCAAGGGAGCTCGCTGATAAAAATAAAAGTACAGAATTTGTATGGGTAAAACTGGATGCTAAAGACTCAAATGGCCTAATTGACGAGGTTTGTTATAAAGCTCCTAATGTAGAGGAAAGCAGAATGTTGATGATATCAGGATTATGAGTAATAAAAACGATGTGGTAGTTATGGGTGATTTTAATGTACCTGGGATACAGTGGGACACAGTCTCTGGCTCTTCTGTAAATGAACTTGAGATGGTGGAATTAGTACAGGATTGTTTTTTAATTCAATTTGTTAATACCTCTACCAGGGTAAAAGCCCTTCTTGATCTTGTTTTCTCTAATAACCAAGATAGGATTGCAAAATTAGTGATCATAACATGGTTAAATTTGAGGTTAATTTTAGGGCCAGAAGAGCAAAGTCTAAATTAAAAGTATACCATGTTAGGAAGGCTAACTTTAATGGTATGAGACGGAAACTTGAAGCTGTCAACTGAACGGAGTTAAATAGCAAAACAGTTGAGGCATGAATTTTTTTTAAAAGCACATTGTTGCAAGTGCAACAGGACTTTATACCTGTTTCCAGCAAAACTAAAACAAGGAAACAATAATCAATGTAGTTTACTAAGGAAATTAAGAAAAAAGTCAGTAGGAAAAGGGCTCTGTTCCACAATTGGAAAATAACTAATGATTTCAAAATTAAGCAGGAGTATCTAAGTCTGCAGGTAGAGTTAAAAAATAACATTACACAAAATAACATTTACACAAAACTGAAAGCATAGAATTGTCCAAAATTCACTTCACTGGAACAAAGGGGCCTTGCCTGAACCCCAGGAAATCAATCTCATACCCTTATCTATGCTCCACCAAACTTTATGTTCACACAATGCAGTCAAGTGATGTTCTTTTGACATCCGCCAAACCTTAGACTTTCAGACAGACAAGCATAGTTCTTCACTCCACAGAATATGTTGCCACTTTTACGTGCTATGCACCTCGGCAGTCATGTCCCCACTATTACTTTACGTGGTCTGCCATTTCGTGGCTGAGGTTCTGTTGTTCCTAAAGGGTTCCACTTTTTAATAATAGCACTTACAGTTGACCCAGTTAACCATGGAATATCTAACAGGGAAGAAATTTCACAAACTCACTGCAAAGGTGGCATCTTATTACATTTCCACACTGAATTCACTGAATCTTCAGAATGCCCCATTCTTTCACAAATGTTTGTAAACCTGACTGCATGGCTTAATTTGCTACACCTGTGGCAGTGAGTCTGAATAAAACACCTGAATTCAATGATTATGAGGCCCAATACTTTTGTCCATATAATTTATGCAATAGCTTGCATTGTGTAAAGATTCATAGATGGAGATGAATTCACAGCTTTCTGAGTGAAACAAATTGATCAGCCTATTCTGAAAGAATAGCGTTTCGGTTATCATGACCATGTCTAACAAAATATACCTTGTTGTTGGCAGGATTGACCACTGGAACAATGAATTGGAGCGTCTGGTTATCATTACAGAAAACTGTCTGCTCATTTGCAAGTATGACTTTTTGATGTTCAACTGTGAGCAGATTGAAAGGATCCCACTCAACTTTGTGGATCGTGTCTCACATGGTACCTTCATCTTCCCTCAACATTCCCGCCTCTCGTGAGTACCCACTTTTACTGTAATATTGAAGGCATGCTTGTCAGTTGATATGCATTGGCTTGATGTTAAAAGAATGAGTCATGGAGTATCTGTGCAAGGAAAATACAGGTTTTCCTTCAGGTCTGCACAATGCACGATAATATCGACATTACATGTTACGGACATACAATTGTCATATCACAAGGACTGTAATAGTTAGCTGAGTTGTGGTGAGAAGCATGGGTGGTAAAACTGTATTTCCCAGACACATAATACATATGGTTTTGGGACATGTCTGCTGTTGCCGCAGGTACCTTGCCATTAACACAGTGACTCAAAAAGTCTTAGACAGATCTTTTCCAAACTGTATGGGTTGCAATTATAATGATTATTCTTTTTCAAGATTATCTGGTATGTTTTTAAAAAACAGATCTAAAGTTTACTGCCACTGTTTTACGCACACGTTCAATAAGTCAATTGTAATATTTTTTTACTTTTGTGTCCTAGTCCGTCATAGAAAGTGTGATGCATTTGTGAGAAATTTGGAACTGCAAAATTCATTGAGGAACTTGGAAAAACTGGATTAGAAAAAAATCCCTGATGCAAATTATTTGCTTCGATGCTTCATTTAACCACACGATCACTGTGTTTCACACAAAGGAATATTACTGTCACACAGTGTGCTTTTGCTGCATCATGTGTGGTAGAGCAGTAGAAAAAACAGTGTTGTGCCACTCCCATACGGACCCATTTTAAAAAATGGCGTAGAGGATTCTGGCAATCTTTCGTGCCACGGGGATGGTGAATAGTTCCAAGCATTGACATTCACGGCATACAATCACATTAATTTCTATTGCTTACCAAGCACTCTCAGCAATGTGTTGATAAAATAACAGATTGAAAAAAAAAACCTTTAATATATTGTTTTATATATGCTCAGCATTAGTTTATTATAATTAATAGGGATGACCGAAGGTAGCTTAGCTTAGGCTGATGTTCCCGTTTCACTGAGTTTGAAGCGTAATGTTACATATTAAGCTGTTTTGGTCATCAACAGCTTCATGATTACAGTTAGCTGCACTGCTACCATGTTAATACACCTGATTAAAATATTAGTTTACAGCTGTCCTTGGGTCACAAGGTTCAATGTGAATTTACTACCAAGTTTATGGCAAAATAAATTATATTATAATTATAATTATAGCATAATTATAAAATTATTTATGCTATTTGCAAAAAAAAAAAGAAAAAGTACTGCATTGCTGTAAAGTGTCTGTATTTTACATGCTCTCTTTAAGTGTTGCATTTGCGAACAGCGTTAGAAAAAAACATGCTTTTTCACATTATTTTGTCTCGCTCAAGTTGAATTACTAAGAATAGTAGAAGATTGAAATAAAATAAAAACTTCAGTTTATCAATAATGACCTATATTTTTTACCCTCATTATCCCCACCCGTACTCTTTGTCCCAAAAGTGCAAGGTGTGAATTGGACACATATGCAAATAGTGGTCATTTTTGCAATGTTTGAATAATTTGCACAATTTACCTTGTTTTGTGGATAAAGAATGACAATGGATTTTGATCACTAGATAAAATTTTATATATAAAAATTTTCTATTTATTTTGGGTCATTTTGGACATCTTTTTTGCTTTATCAATATTGCAATTCTTACAATATTGTGCAGCTCTATTATCCAATAAAGTTACTCTTCCCAATCTAATATGGGAAGGTTCACAATTTAATTTAGTTCCTGACTAAAAACCAACCCAAGTCCTAGGCAAAGCTTCTTGAAAACAAGTGTCTTCTATTTCTGTAATTTTTCAATGTTCCCAAAAAGAGTTACAGGTTGAACAGAATGGTTGTCTATATAGGACATACAGTCACAGTACGTGACTGTGGATACACGCATTGAGTGGCAAAAAAACTGAGTGGCAGTGTTATCAGTTTGGATGCCACTAGAACACATGTAAAATGGAAAAGAGGTGTTGATCTTTTGTTTGACTGCCCAAAACCAAAACCAAAGTAAATAGTAGCAAAACAGAAACAACTGGAGTCTGGTCTATGAAATTTCGATTTGCAGTTGTACTTGCAACTACAGGTATGTTGGATTTTTTGGTGAAATCATACCTTAAATTTTATTTTATGCTCCATTGACTGCTGATTTAAATTTAAGGCCTGTGTAAAGTTTTGTCAGCATTTATTGAACATCCGTGATGATGAGCCTTTTATTCTACAAATATAGAGGGGGGATGGTTAGATAGTGTTAGCTATCCAAGAAAAACCCAGTTTTCATTATTAAGGGGCTACTTCACAAAGCAAATCTAGACAGAGAGTTAACCTAACAATTTTCTCTAGAAGATATCAGGAAACCCTGTTTCTGATGACATATCAATGTCTTATGGTCTACTAGTCCTTTGGTAAGGTGTATGGATCCCTGTCAAGTACCACTGTCATTAATTTAAGCACAGTCTCCTTAAATTAGCCATTTTGCAGCATGTTTTCCCTCTCAGTATGTATGAAGGGACATGTTCTGGTGAGAAAGTGATATCAATGCATAAACTCTATAATGGCAATCTGTCATCCAGGTCATAGTATAGCTGGTAGAAGTCTGAAGAACAACTGGGCTGACAGTTGTTTGATCAAACATTTAAACACTCATTTGTAACGTTTATCAGTTCATCTTAACTGTGCGGAATGCCTGTGGATCTAATACCACTATGTCAGACTTTTTAGATTGAATGACAATCATTTTCCACAATTCAGATGAACTGATGAATGCCTTTTGTTTGAATGATGAAACATTTCCTGATCAAACCAAAAATGCAGTTATTTTTGTATCGTTACTGCTAGATTTCTCATTAACTTTTGTGTGTTAGACAGAATGTAATGCATTTTGTTCTTTGGCCACTTGGAGTCAGTGTTTTACTTTATTTATGAAAATTATTTTAAACCAGTGGGACGGACAGTGTCTTGTGAGGTGGCATAGTTCTGTTGAACCCACATGTAATGTCATCATTTTTAATGACTAATTAGCATCCAGAGAGCATTTTATAAACATTAAGATTAAACTAGTATTACTTTTGTAGTTCTGTTCTTTAAAAAAAAAAGAATAATAAGTCTGAGACATATTGGGATATTTACACAAGAATGCAAATATGCAGTTCAATATATACTGTCCGACCAAAAAAAACGTTGCCATTTGAATTTATATAAGCGAATACTTAAGAGCCAAAGACTGGATCATTATTACAGCTCAGCAATATTATGCATCAATAAAGTCAGCTGAGTACCTGAATCTACTGAATGGCCAGGTTACACCTCCATCCATCATCAATGTTTTTTTTCTCTTTCCTGTTAGCATGTTCATATTCCAGGACAAGAATGCCAAGATTCATTGGGTTCAAATTGTCAAAGAGTGGTTTGGGGAGCATGAGGAAACATTTTCACGCATGACTTGGTTACCCCAGAGTTATGACCTTAACCTCATTGAAGGTCTTTGGGATGTGCTGAAGGAGGCTTTATGGAAAATAGTTTGAAGATGTGTGCTATCAAGCAATGTTCCGTATTGATGGTTTATATCTCATTCTCGTACTGTAAAAATTTTACAAGACGACAAGTCTATATATCATGCATATCTTCCAGTCTTTTTCCCTTGGTTAATTTCACCAATCGGGATTTTTTCCAGGTTGTGTCAGTTTTGTGTCTGTGCATTGGCCTATTACATACCAACTCCATTTCCCTGTGACAGTGCCATGCCATAAGAGGCTGCTCATGGTCTGCTGCTGGGCCAGAGACCAGTTGAGAGACACTGACCTAAAGAGTATGCACAAACTATAATATTAAAGTAGTGTTAAAAGGGTAAAATGTCAAGAAGACTGAGGGTCAGGCAAGAAAACAGCAGGAGACGACTAAAAACTCAGTGGTTGGTAATTTATTCACATACCATCCTAAGTTTTGTTGTCTCCCGTAAAATGCACAAGAAAAAAGGAATCCAGAAAGAAAAAATAAACCTATACAGAAAACTTGTAATATAAATACATATAATAATAATTAAATACCCGGCCTTTTATGCAGCTATGATCCATCCAATCATACCATGTTACTTTCTATGCTTGAGTCTGAGCCACAATACCATGGGCGAGGTAGCTCAGCTTCTCCAGTTTGTCATGCATCTTGAGTGTGTAGTTCACAAGGTTACTCTGAGGTGGAGAGTCACCCTCCATCTAGGTCTCCCTGAGAACATCAAGGGTACCCCTCACCTGCCATCCATAAAGCAGCTCAAAGGGAGAGGAGCAAGTGGATGTTCTCTGTATAAAAAGAGAATAAAATGCAGCCACTTAACCCAATCACCTCCCGTACCACACACAAACTTCCTCAAAATACTTTAGCTGCTGTGTATTACCTGCACTTCCTGACATCATACAGTTCACTGCACCTCGGGAGTCCCTGATGGCCACCAGGAGGAGAGGAACCCATATGCCCCCAACAGCCTGCCCAGTGGGGAAG
>JAABNY020000032.1:11538294-11553092 GCA_015164015.2 Brevimyrus niger
GAGGGTGGGGGACCGGAGTGGGGCGGGGGGGGGGGGAGAGCATAGTGACGCCACAGGCGTGGGGGGGGGGGGAGGGGCCCCCGGCGCCCCCCCTCAATGTTTGATTGATGAAATGGTTCAACGTTTTAATCTGCGGGTATTATGGTATGGCTCTAATGCCCATAATCCACAACAATGCATACATTTGCTTCAAAAACTAGAATTGAAGTTGGTCCCCTGTTCCATAATGATCTTTGGTAATACCCACCCAAAAATAACTGAATCAAACAATTAGCCACCTGCCTAGCCTTAACATTTCTCAAAGGAAAAGTTTCAGGATGATAGGTGGCATATAGTCACATATAACCAGGATATTGTGGTGGCCTGCTCTACTCTTATCTAAAGGAACAACTGCATCCATGGAAATGGTAAAGGGAACATCTGTAATTGGCAAGGTAACTAACAACGCTTTTATACCTGTGTTCGTGTGACTGGTTAGCTGGCCTGTAGGAAAGGATTTACAATCAGTCATGATCTCCTGATACATCCCTGACCAATTAAAGTGACTACAAATCCTAAGGTTCTGTTGAAAAAGGTGAGCTGACCAAGCGATACTATGGGCTAGCAATAATATCTTAGCCCGTAGAGCCTTAGGAACCACCAACTGTTCTCCCTCAGCAATGACATGCAATGACCAGCCTTCCCTCCCTCAGTATAAAACACTATTTCCCCTGTACCAAAACCCTTTAGTCCTCCTCTTTGCTTCTTACCTTATGAAAAAATGAGCTCAAGGAGGAAACCTCCTTCTGCAACATGCCATCTTCTAGCATGGAAGGGGCAACTGTTCCTGCACATAAGTACCCAAGACTTTTTCATTTCACCTTTCCAGGTTCTCTCTCTTTGCCCTCAAGGGAGACTTCTGAGAAGAGCAAGGCCTGCCACAAGTCCATATCAGTAGATCTAGCCTTAGCTTAGGTTACCACATAACTTCTGGCTAGAAGCTGATGATACTGTAACAGCTCAGCTAACAAAGGAACATCTTGGCCTAAGACAACAGGGATGGGACAGATATTCATGATACCAACGTTCAACAAATACAACTCCCCTTCTATTTCTATCTGGATATCAGTAGTTTGGTGCTCACTCTCCTTACCATGAATACAATGTACCCACACTCTGCTAACACCAGTCAGCCTATTTGAGCCCAAGCATGATCATTGAACAAAAGTCAGACTACTGCCTGAATCTATTACGGCATGCTATGTTCTCCGAATTTGTACAGGGACTTATGCATCAGGTGAAGTAGACGTTGCCTTCGGCAGAGTGGAACATGGGGTGTAACACAATTTAACCACACTAACAGTGGATAAAGGAACTCTGGTTTTAAATGTCCAGGCTGTCATCAATTATGGCATTTTATTTTAAGCCTGGCCTAGCGGTTACACTAGGTCCTCCACCAGAGCTACTAGACCTCCTAAACTCTCGACCACCACCACCCACAGGCTTCCCCTCTGGGCTCCCGCTGCAGGCCATGGATCCATCAACCTGATGTGCTTTTAGTCCTAGCTGATAGACCCAGCGATCCAGTCAGGCAGCGATGAATGTCTCTGCCAATTCTGTTGCTTTCTTAGACAACTGTGGGTTGTATTCTTAGATCCACGCCTTCAACTCTGGATTGAGCCTACGGAGAAACTGTTCAAGAATGATAACACCTGCAATCTTTGCCTTAGTCTTTTCCCCTGGACATATCCAATTCTAGTACAAATCGCTGAGGCTGGCTTGTGATTCCATAGCCCTTTCTCCTTCTGTGACCATCAAACAAAACACCTCTAGATTTATTGAAATTTGGTAAAAAAAATAATAGCTTGTTTCACTTCGTAATAGTCTCTAGCATCATGTGTATCCATTGCCACTGAAACAGATAATGCAGTGACCTCTTCCTCTGGACCTCGGTGCTGTGACTCTTACTCCCATCTCTCATCCATAGCCTGCTGAACCTGGATATAGGAGGTCAGTGCAGCTTCCAGCCTCAACATACTGGGGTGCTGAGCATGGTCTGGACAACAAGTTGCCTTTATCTTGTGCTGAGGATGGTACTGCAATAGTACCTAAACCAGTCTTACTTTGTGTTACTTGTGGCTGTGTTTGCCCCCGGCTGTGACATCACCATTGCAAATCACTGACCCTGGCACAGGGTTCCCGCGGGGTCTTAAAAAGTCTTTAATTTCAGAAAGTTACATTTAAGGCCTTAAAATGTCTTAAAAATGGCCAGATTTTAAATTTAAACTTAAATTAAATTTTCCCAAGTCTTGAAATTCTTACCTCGTTCATTCACAAAAAGTGTTGTCTGCAGAAAATAAAATAGTAAAGCGCTGTAAAACTAATCTGTTGGTTGTGCTTTCTGGTCTCAACCGGTGCCTGCGTGATAATAAAACTACAAATTCCATTGTGTGATCACTGCAGCTAGGCAAATAAGCAGTTTGAGAGGGGTCTGGGTGCAGAACGTGCGTTTTCAGCCTCTGACGTCAGGTGCACGCTCAGCCACAACAAGAAGTGCAGGGGAATCAAGTGCTAACTTAGTTCTTGATGCCAATGTGAATGGTATGTTGTTGTATTATTTGTATTACTGAATGATATAGTTTATTTCATGCCATACTTTATTACAATGTAAATGTTTTGAAGTAGTGCGGTAGTAACTTTTTTCTATGATGAATTTTTTCAGTTAAAAGACAACTACTAGCCAGTTGGCTCACATTATCTTATCATAAAATAAACACAAAATCTACTTTTACAGAGCTTTTCATGGAGTTACCTTGTGAATGTCTTAGTTTCCACCATAGTTTTTAGTTGTTCGTGTGGTCTTGAGGAGAATGTTTCTCGTCTCCTTATGGTAAGGCAAGGCACGTTTTTATTACACACAGGGGTTATTTAATGTGCTTTATAAAAAGAAGATTTAAAAAAGTTTAACCAAGACAAAATAGCAAAATATAGATGAAAAAAAACTTATTTGAATAAAAATTGATTAGAAAATCTAAATTAATTTGATTAAAAATTCAGTATGTCCTGCCCCGCTCCGTCCGCTCCTCCCGTGTGCCACGCCCCCTCATTAACCTCGTGTGGGTTCCCCGTGCTTATCAGCTGTTTCCAGTTTTTTTCATTATCGCTGATGGGTCTGGAACGTAACTTCTGCGATAGGCGGGGGATCATTATGTATTTCAAGACTTAAACTGTAAAAAAGTTTATGTACAGTATATGGTCTTTCTATATCGCAGATTTTCACCTAGGGCTCATGGGTCTGGATCCCCCGCCTATCATGGAAGTTATGTTCAGATATAGAAAGACCACATACATAAACTTTTATATAGTTTAAGGCTTAAAATACCACTACCACATGCTTTAAACACAAGTGAAATTATTAAAACGCACTTTGTAAACACATATGATATGTGGATGTTGGGCTAAGGATATGAGTGACATAAAATATGAGAATTTCTGGTATCATTCAAATGTTTCTAGCAATGCATCATGTTGGTCTTAAATTTTACTTCTAATGGTCCTAAAAGGTCTTAAATTTAACTTACTGAAACCAGCAAGAACCCTGCTGGCAGAACACTGGATCCCACTGCCACCAAATGTTAAAAGGGTAAAGTGCAGAGAAGCCTCAGGGTCAGGCAAGGAAACAGCAGGGGAAAACAAAAAAATTCAGTGGTTGGTAATATATTTACACACAGTCCTATGTTTTGGTGTCTCATGTAAAACAGAAAAAAGGAAAAGTAAAAAGCATGAAAAAAACATACCTCTACCACAGGGTACACTGGTAAAAGGAGAAAACAGGATCAACCTCTTTTGAGCCTACTACCACTTATACCCATCATCCCCACCCCTTTAATTGGAAACTAGCATTCCCAAAAACTACATAGGGGCAATATGCCCCAAAATGGGGCAGAAGAAAAACAAGATAAGGCTAAAGAATTAAATAATACCTGCCTTTTGCCCATATCTGTTTAAAGTAAACACTCATCAGTTATATTTACCATTAGCAACAGTTTATCCTAATTAGTTCTACTAGGATGCAACCTCCACCCTTGTGTACACCCTCACTTCCCTAATCCCTAATGACCAGGATGCTACTAAGGAGGTAAGGTCCATCAACAACCTGTTCTCACTACTATGCAACTAATCTCGTCTCCGCCTCTGCTTTTACATTTAATTACATAACAAATGAAAGGAAACAAAAGAATATATATATATATATATATATATATATATATACACACAAATACATTATATGCTCGGTGTGGCTTCAGCAACATGTATGCACCCATCTGCTACCTTTGCCGACCCTGTTAAAACTGCAAAACGGAAAAAAATACAAAAATAATAAAGTTTGCAAACCATTACAAAACACTGAAGTGACACAATATGACACTTTTACCACCCCCTTAGACGCAGTGATGACGTGTGTCTAAGCCGCGGCAACACATGTAGTATTCGATTACACATTTACTACTTCATTTTAATGTAACAGACATCCCACATTTTCTCCCAAAAATTGACAGCTGCTTGACATCCTCAAATAAGGTAAAAACATTATTGAAAACGTATTTGGTGGGCATCCAATTGTTTTTAAATAATCAGAAGGTTGTCAGTTAAGGCTATTAAATGATTAAAAGATATTTGTGGGTTATACTGACCTCCTTGGGTGGGGAAGCCTTGTCCAACTAAGCACCTTCAAAAGCAATTTGCCTGAGCGGTGGATCCTCCTAAGATATATGTCATTTAAAATTTGAGGGAGGCGTAAAGACAATTGTACCTCTTCCTTTAACGACAGCCTGTAAATGTCTGGGGACTGAGGAGATCAGTTGCTTGAGTTTTGGGAGAGGAATGTTGTCCCATTCTTGTCCGATACAGGCAATTGACTTGTTGCTCAATTGTCCTAGGTCTTCGGTGTTGTAATTTTCATTTTATGATGCACCTCAATGGATGTAAGATCTGGACGGATGGCAGGCCAGTTCAGTACCCGGACCCTTCTTCTATGAATCCTTTATGTTGTAACTGGTGCAGTGTGTGGTTTGGCATTGTCATGTTAGAAAATGCAAGGTCTTTCCTGAAAGAGAGATCTGGATGGGAGCATATGTTGCTCTAGAACCTGGATGAACTTTGAATTATTTTAAATCAAAATTTGTCTGCCTCTGCCAGGAAATAAAAACTGGTCCATCATTGGATCTTCCAGCAGGACAGTGATCCTAAGCACATGTCCAAATCAACACAAAAATGGTTAGCTGACTGCAGAATGAGGCTTCTGCCATGGTCATCTCAGTGCCTTGACCCGAACCCCATTGAAAACCTGTGGCCTGAGTTGAAGAGGAGAGTGCACAACAGATGGCTTAGGACTCTGGATGATGTGGAGAGATTCTGTAAAGAGGAATGGACTCAGATGCCCTGCTTGGTATTCTTATAAAATGTTATAGGAGAAGACTCAGTGCTGTTATACTGGCAAAGGGAGGTTGTACAAAGTATTAAATGCAGGGGTGCCAATAAATGTGGCACATATGTTTTTGATGAGAATATTTTCTTGATGAAGGATTTGTTTTTCTTTCAATAAATGTATGTTAATAAGGTCAGTGGTAGTGTCCTTTTTAATGTAAAAAGTGTGTGTGTGTGTAATTCTGGTATGAAAACGTATATTTTTGTAGCCGGTTGCATTTACTACAACAGTATTAGTATTTGTTATGGTCATATATACTGGAGCCTTTTCATAAGAGTTGTAAGCCCTGAGTTGATCTTTTACTTTGTCTTGTTTTGCTTGCATTTACTCTGTGCAGTACATTCTTTCAGGCTTGGTTGTAGATGCTCACGCTCCCCCTGCATCTCTCTCTCTTTTTTATAATGCTTGTTCATTTTTTATAATTTGTACTGTAATGTGGTGTCTACGGCCATTATCACTAGGATAAGGCAGTAGGGCAAGGAAGGGAGTTCTTGGCAGACAGTATTGAGCAATCAGAAGATTTGTTTATTGGCCTACAAACAATAGGGGACATGTGCCATGACAGCTGAAGCTGGCCCTGATATTTATCTTGTCTATTTGAGCACCAGGCCTGAAAAGAGTTTCTATTTGAACGTCCAGGGCTTACCTACAGATGCATAAATTAAAGCATGTGAGTATAACTGTTTGCATTTTGTCGGGTTGCCAGGCTTATGTGGTGATGTAGAGGGATGGGGGTGTTTGCAAAAATCTTTTCTTTCTTGAGATTACTTCCCTCATACACTCAGGTTTATTGCATGGCAACAGTGCTTGAATTTGTGAGCCACCTATATCTGCTATGATTAATTTCTCTAACTTTTCTTGTGATCTGCATTTTTGTTTAAGGGAGGAGAAGAGGCCCTATGAGTCTATCAGGGTGTTTGGTATAAACTCTGCTATGCTCTGCTTGTCTGGGCTGGTCTTTTCCCTGTGATATCTCACCTGAGGAATTCGCTGGGCTCTTGTACAAAGGGAATCACTCATCATTCACACAAAAGGAAATGGAAACAAATGTTCCCTCCACCCTGCTGTACTTTCTTTAGTGACATGAAATTGTTCTAAGTTGAACTTTCCTAAGCTTGTTTTTTTATACCTCCATGAGGTTTTTTTTCCAGTTTTCACTAAGCATAATGTTTGCTTTGTAGGTTGTGCACAAACCTTTGTCCATTGTCACTGAAAGGTGCTCTGTAAACAGTGATGGAAATGATTTCAGTGCTACTCCACCCTTGCATAGTGATATATAAAGCAGCTATTCTGTTGCCTAAGGTGGTACATTTGGTTTGGGAAGGAATTTTTTGAAGTACATTTACCTGAGGTGCATTTAGTGCATGGTGGTTCAACAGTAGCAAAATATTTATTGTCATGTATGGGCATTATTAAAACTCACATCGGTTCAAGATTCTATTTAAACAACTAATACATGAGACTATTTCCCCTATGTGTACCAATAATACTAAATATTTTAAATGATTGTTAATTAGGTCTGACAATGCATTTAAACTGGAGAATTGTTACCTTACAACCGGGCTATTCAACTCAGGCCCAAATCCAGGCCGTGTTTTCAGTTTTCCCAGGTAGTTCATTAATTACTGATTCTGTTTGGTCAGAGGCTTCACACCTGGCTCACAGGTGAAGTAAGGCTGGTAAATCAGCAGGGCTCGGCCCTCAAGGACCGTGAGTTGAATAGCGCTGCCATACAGTATGGGCATTGCCATATTTTTTGATATTTTGGATTTTTTTGGAATGATTTGATTTAATTGTGGCATCACCATTGTCTCTTTAAAATTTAAAATTAAAGAAAAAGAAACTTGTTTTAGTTGGAACTAAAAAAATTAGGTCACGGTCTCTCCAGGATATTGGTTCATTTAGCAGTATGGCAGCTTCCTTTAGGCTGTTCTGCAGGAATGCATCTAAAAAGGACTGTAGGTTAGCATAACTGGCATGTGTGTTTGCTTGCTTGTGTGCATTACCTTTATTTTTTAATTGTTTTTTCATTTTTTGCATCTTGACATCTAATGTTTTCATTCAGTTTCCCTGATTGTCATAAATGCTGACATATTAGAGATGGGAACTAAATGAAATGAACCTTATTTTGTTAATGGTTTGCATCTCTCCATCCACCTTCAGATGTTCATCCTGTCAGATAAAGTTGCTGCAGACGTGACATTAAATCATATCTCCACATGCCTTTGTAGCAGGACTCAGTGACATTGTTCCATTACCACATTATGTTTACTTTGAATTCCACATTACAGGAAGTTTTTTCTCATTGCAGTGCAGTATATTATCAATGCTGTCTATTTAAAATATAATAGAACATATTTTCTCCACATAAAAAATTTTATGACGAGAAACATAGAATGAAATTTAAATTGTAAACTTGATGAAAACAAGTTCTTATCTATGAGAGATGCTGTAAGGTATGTCTGTAAGTGAACTTTGGAGACAGAGTCCTCGCTGTTGTTTAAGATAATTGGAAATAATTTTGGGAGCAGCATATACTGTATCCTTGGGCATAACCGCTTAACCGGACAAAAAGGCCCTCCAAAGGGTCATTAACACAGCTCAAAGGATCACTGACTGTGCACTGCCTTCGCTGGAGGACATTTTTAGGTCCCACTGCAGCACCAGAGCGGCTAATATTCTGGGAGATCCCTCCCACCCAGGACAACATTTGTTCATGTTGCCCTCCGGGAAATGTTTTAGGTCTCTCAACTCACATATAAATAGATTTAAAAACACTTTTTACCCCACTGCCATATGTATTCTGAATTCTGTCTAATCATTGGTAACACATTGGTGCTTATTGAATGAAGGTAGTGTTGTGCTGCACTTTAAGTCTATGCATAATACAATTTTAGTGCAACTTTATTGTTTTTATTTATTTATTTATGCCAAATTTGCACTGAAAGGATTTCTTTGTATTTTGTATGATGACAATAAAGATTCATTCATTCATTCAATTGATTTGAATTCAAAACAAATAGCTACTGTTCACGACAGAACATGATTTTTTCAAGATACAGTGGTACCTTCTCAAACTCATTAGAACTCAAATTTCTTAGAAGTCGAACCAACCATTTAAAAAAAAAACACCTAGAACTCAATCTGAAACTCAGAAATCAAACCGTGAATGCCAATCTAAGAACTTGTACACACGGCGAAATCCCTGTCAGCACAAATACGTCGCATAAATGGCGAATGGTCGCAATTAGATTGTGTTCCTTTATAAAGCATCGCATTTTAGTCACGAAAACGTCGGATCGTCGTGGTGCTTAAAAGCATTGCCCGTTTAAACATCAGATCATCGCTTTTAAGTCAAGGGTCGCTTTTTGGTAGGGAAAACTACGCATCACGTCGGATCATATTTAGAAAAGGGTTTGTTTGCCTCTGAAGGTAGTAATATTACTATAATATTATTATTTAATGTAGTAATATTGTCATATTATAGGGTATGGTATGGTTTACATGGCTATTTTATATACTGGACATTGTTTCTTGTTATTATCGGTAATGTTTATTTGATATCCTGTTTATATGACAGTATTTTAAATAAAAGGGCGCACTTGTGTGGAGATCTATTGAGAGATGTCTCACTGTGGGTGAAGACTTGGCAATGTCAGATGGCTATACGTGCAACTGTTCTTAAATAAGTATGTGTTGTTAGGGAGACAATGGTCTGCTTCTGCAGTTGTAGTCCATCAGGTTTTTGCTGAAAGTTTTGGGTGCTTTGTTTCTATATGCCGCTTAAGTTTTGATGATTTTAGAGCTTCGTTTGAAAGTGTTAATCCACAATACACACACCGTGCCTTGGGCTTATAAGGCTGGCTTAAAGCAATGCATTCTGGTCCTAATGCGATGCATCATGGTTTGATTTAAATGTCGTGCTGGCGGCCCTACACAGACCAATAGCCAATCTCGATTTTAAATTCACGAGCCCAATCTGTAGCCTTCGTGGCTCTTCAATGGTTGAGAAACGTGGTTTTATAAGATATTTTGTTCCCTGTTAAATCAGCTTTAAAAGACAAGAAAAAAGAAAATATTATTACAACTTAAGATCACTTTCAAAGTACATGTTCATGCACTACATAGTGCTAATGTGCAAACAACTGAAAAGCTACTAAATACCGACCTTAAAAAAACGTATCAGCGACGTAGCACTGACGTACTTGTGCTGACTGGGATGAGTCACGCGGTATGTCTCTCAGCGGAAACTTAGGGCAACGCTTCAGTCTCAGCCTCGCATTCGCTGTAATAGCATCGTGCATGTTTACACTGGTGAATACATATATTTAGACAGTAAAAATGCATTTAGACAATGATAGACAGTAACAGTAATTTTTATTATATAATAAAATACATTTAAAAATAAAGATCTCTTATTAATTTTATTAATATTAATAATAAACCATTAACACATTTAATTATATTGATATCGTGCTGAGCGAGGACAGAACTAATTTTGACAAATACCCTTCACTTCCTTGTCTATATTTCATATTTTATACTTATGGATAAGTTATAGATATTTAAATTTAGCCAATTAGAGAGTTTTTTTTTTTTTTTTTGAAAATGTATTCTGTCACAGTGGCAGGATGAGTGGGAATCTCTGGTGTGGCGTTTTTGTATCACACTATTTGAATTATTTTCAGCCCTTAATAGTCAAAATATACTTAATCTAAAGTCAAAGTTAAATAATAGCTCAAATATTTTTGTAATTCCTGTGCTTTCATCTTCAGTATGCCTGTTAAAAATGCAGTATATTACTTTGCTTTCATGCAATTGTTGATTCATTCTTTAATCAACACTCATTGTCATTTTGCTTTCTGATCTCACATTGAGAATAACATATAAAATTCCCATCTGTGGACATGTCTTTTATTTGCATTTTTAGCAACAGTTTTCAGCATAAATTGTCCTTCCTGACTATAATTGACTATTCCTAATTTGAGACTTCACACTACCAGCTTTCTCTTCACACTGGAGTATAGTGATAACCTATCAGTTATGTCAGTAAACCAGCACACATAAACTAACTAAAGCAATTAAGAAACAAGACTAACAGAACATCTCCTGTGTCTTTGATTGTGAATACGTTTACCTGCACAGTTAAGTTGAGCTATGGTTATAATGTAGCTCAAATAAACCTTTGAATCAGACAACTGTCCTTGCCTCGTTATACATGCATGGGAGGGAAATTGATTTATTGACTGAAATATGTTTGACTCTGCTACATTATGTGCTAATGTGGCTCCTTTCACCTTGTCAGTATTGGTTTTTTTCTGGTTGGCCTATTACGTCACAGATATATATATTTTCTTTAATAATAATATTAATAGATTCATTGATAAATGAAGAAGACTGTGGAACATACGCAGAGAGGCTAGGTCAGTTTTTAATCCAATTAAGTGTATACATTCAGGAGTATATCGACTCCCAATCGCATTATCTAGGTCTCATAAATCATAAATCACTTTGAGAAATTCTATTAAGTATGATTTTAGTCAGACTAACATGTATAGATGTACTTTAAAAGTCCAGTTTTAGTCAGACCAACACAATTATTCGATTTTTTTAGTGTGCAGATTAATATACCTACTGTCGCATTAAAGTGGTAAACAAGTTGTGAAAAGATCCAAAAATTTGAGACTAACATTAGATTGTGTTCACACTTAGCCCAATTGTCTTCTACTGTTCCAAAGCACTGCTTGGTAACACGGGTAAGAAAGTGCTATCACAAAGCAGGATGGAATTCATGATTAATATCCTTATTTTGTGGCTTATTTAGATTTGTTTTAGTCATGGTGATACACTGATTATGTCTGTAACAATGTGACATTTATTTATTTGTGTTGCATGTATAAGAGGACATTTTACCAAATATCTCAAATTTTGTGCAGACTACTGTTGCACAGGATACTGGTACTGAAAAGGTGCTGTGGTAATGCATTTTTTGGTATTGCATTTCAGTATTACATTTCTTTAGTGCCTGTACTAACTATACTATTACGAATGTCATTAATGCTATATATGGCTAACGCTAACCATCAAATCAGAACCATGGACTCAATATATGGGTATCACTGGCAAGACTCTGTCAGAATTGCATGCATCATGTCAGTAAAATTCCTTCACACCAGTCTCACTCATCCATGTCTTTATGGACCTTGCTTTGTGCACTGGTGTGCAGTCATGTTAAAACAGGAAGTGGACATCCCCAAACTATTCCCACAAAGTTGGGAGCATGAAATTGTCTAAAATGGCTTTATATGCTGCAGCTTTAAAACTTCCTTTCATTGGAAGTAAAGGGCCAAGCCCAGCCCCTGAAAAACAATCCCACACCATAATCCCCCATCCACCAAACTTTACTCTTGGCTAAATGCAATCAGGCAAGTACTGTTCTCCTGGCAACCACCAAACCCCTCCAGAGTTGTCCACTGAATTGCCAGACAGAGAAGCATGATTTGTCACTACAGAGAATATGTCTCCACTGCTCTAGAGTCCATTGCCGTGCTTTAGACCACTGCAATACTCTTGTCAGTATAGTGTGCACTTTGTTGCAATATCAGCCCATTGTGTATCACAAGCTGTATTGAATGTGCAAAACAGCCCGAGCTAGCGACTCCCAAATCATGCACTGCTTTATATTATTATGAAGTTGTTTGGTTTAAATAAAATTGACAATGTGTTTACTGTAAGAATACTCTTGTTTTATGATTATTGCAGTAAACTCCCAAGTCGTTTTGCCATATTTACTGGAAACCATTTACTTATCTCTTATTTTTTAATCTCTGTGGAGTTTGAATTAAAATATTCTAACTTCCCTCTCTTCAGTGTTTTCAACCTTGTTCTCCTGCCTTTTCCCACAGGAGAGAAGGAGAAGGGCTACGTATAAATTGGGACCAGATGAGAGAACCAACCTTTAGCTCCCGTTGGAATCCATTTGCCAAAGATTACCCCTATGCTACCTTCACCTACCACCCGGTGAGGACCGCCAATGAGAAGTTCACTGCTCTGTGTGAGGTAAGAATCATGGGGAAAACATAAGACAGCCACAACACTAAAATGGGGGAACCCCCAAGATTGGATAATTTCATGTATTATTCTTTAGTTACTGTGATTGAAATCTGCACCACAAATAACTTCTTTGGATTCAGAAATATTCAAATTAACATTTTTATGAAAAGAGGATGGTTGGAGAGAATAAGGTCAGTGGTACTGTCCTTTTTAGTGTAAAAAATGTGTGTGTGCGTTGTATATGTTATATTGTGCTGACCAAATGTCCTCATAATAAAAACTTTTGTTAAACATTTTATGGTTAAGATTTGGAGTAAGGTTAGGGGTAAGTTTGTCATTTTTAGGATTAGGGTTTTTCTCATAGAAATAAATAGAGAGTCCACACAAAGATTTGAATAAATACATGTTTGTGTGGTTGGGGGAGGCTGCATTGTTCACATTTGGGGACCAAAATATTCCCAAAGTGTTGTTAAGCCTGAAACTTCCTTGGGGATATTTCTCAGGTTGGTATTTGGATGAACTTGATTTTGGTTACGGTTAGGGCTGGGTAGGATTAAGGGGTGTCATGGGATTAGGGTTACGCCCATAGAAATGAAGGGAGATTCCCCACAAAGATACACTACATTGCCAATAGTATTGGGACACCCCTCCAAATCATTGAATTCAGATGTTCCAATCACTTCCATAGCCACAGGTATATAAAATCAAACACAGAGGCATGCAGATTGCTTCTATAAACTTTTGTAAAAGAATGGGTCACTCTCAGCAACTCAAGTGAATTCAAACGTGTTACATGATAGGATGGCACCTGTGCAATTCAATAAAATCCATTCATAAAATTTCTTCACTACGAAATATTCCACAGTCAACTGTTAGTCGCATTATAACAAAGTGGAAGCAATTGGGAACAGCAGCAACTGAGCCACGGAGTGGTAGGCTACGTAAAATCACAACACATGCTGAGTGTGTAGAAGTCATCAACTGTCTGCAGAATCAACTGCAGAAAGTTTTTTAAATTAGATTAAATCGACAAAAACTAAACCATGTCACCTTACATTCTTTTACCCGCATCTGGGGTGTATAGTGCCACTCTCACCTGAACATCGCTATTCACATTCTAAATGGCGCATTAGTGTGTATACAAATTGCATTCACATGGTAATTTAATTAACAGCGCAACGGTGAAACGCGACCCAGATACATCCCCATCAGTGCCTTAAAAGAGGGGTAGGGACGTGTCCAGATGACAATGGCTCATTCATACATGAGCTCATCACACATGAAAGTTGTTACGTATTCAATGAAAGGAGCCAGAAATAGTGGCATGAGTTAGCTTTTTCTTATTTATTTATCCAAAGTTGCAACTACACCATTTAGTCATCTTCATGTAGCCAAGACTTTGGTAATCAGATATCTGGGATCAAAATAAACTGCCACCATTGCTTACTATGTACTTTTATAATGTTTCTGCAAGTTTTCCAAGCTGCATTTTGCAATGTCTATACTTTGATGTCAAATTACAAACTTAAGAAAAATCTGAAATATTTACAATATAAATTAAAATAAAGATGAGTGTAATGGCAAAACAAATATATAAGAAATAATTTTTTCGCCATGAATTAATCATTAACCACCCTGGCCACCTCAGCCCCAGTGATGGGCAAGGCCCAGCCACCAGGCACTCGCCAACGGGCCCCTCCCCCAGGCCTGGCTCCAGGGTGAGGCCCCAGTGACCCTAGTCCGGGCAAGGGAAACAAGACTTTGCTAGAATACTTCATAGGGTTCTTTTGGATTGCTTTTTGTCTGGCCCCTCCCCTGGAACCTATTTTCCTTGGGAGACCCTACAAGGGGGTCCTGACAGCATAGTCCCCAGGGTCACTGAGGCACGCAAACCCCTCCACCATGATAAGGTGGCAATTCAAAGAGAGGCTGGAATGGCCGGAGTGAGATTTTCAGTTTGAAATGTCAGCACACAAATGTAACAGATACATTGTAAATAGTCTGCTTTTGTAGTTAACTGTGTAAATACACGTTTGATGTGGCTTATTTTAGGTTTATAGTGGTATAATATAGATTTTCTGTAAGATTTCCTGCGTGAGTCTGAAAGCGTGAGTGTCATGCAAGATGCTTGAGATTTGGCAACCCTGAAAATGTACATTTTCTGTTTCTTCTGAGTTGATTTATATAACAAATAACATTACTTTATCCATCCATCCATCCATTTTCCAAACCGCTTATCCTACTGGGTCGCGGGGGGTCCGGAGCCTATCCCGGAAGC
>JAABNY020000032.1:11562373-11577982 GCA_015164015.2 Brevimyrus niger
ATCACCTTGCCCTGCCGGCGCCTTAGTCAGTTTCTTATTTTTATTAATTACGGCCTTATTAGAATTATTCCCTCACTACCCAGGGAACAGAGTGGTATGCATCTTTAACTCTCTGGAGTCGACAGTATTGTTGGCGATGCCTAGTATCTTTCTCATGTATTTCAGTTCATAACTCCCTGAAATCTTATTATAGAAACATGAAAAAAACACTGACTAAATCTGTAATCGGTATTCTTTTTGAAACATACATTAAAGTTTTTTTTAAATCAGGTTGAATTGGCAAAAAAGTAAACCATGTTACCTTTCCTTGTTTTTTCCTGCATCGAGGGCATGTAGTACCGCTGTCACCCGAAGATCACTATTCACATTCTAAATAGCCACATTAGTGCGTATTCAAATCGCATTCGCATGGTAATTTGAAGAACAGCGCAACGGTGAAACACGATCCAGAAACATCCCCATTAGCGCCATAAAAGGCGGATAGGGACGTGGCCAGGTGACAATAGTTCATTCATGCACATGAAAGTTGCTAAATATTTAATGAAAGGAGCCAGAAATAGTGACGTGGCTTAGCTTTTTCTTATTTATTTATCAAACTAAATGTTGCTACTACACCATTTAGTGATATGATAAACATGAATCTGACATATTTACAAAATACACTAAGATAAAGATGAGTTTAATGCCAAAACAAATATATAAGAAGTAATTTATTTGCCATGAATTAAGTTTATGATATTGAATGAAATGTGTGACCATACCCCAGTCAGTGAAAGTATGTTTCCTACCCCTAGACTCCAGAGGATTAAGGACTGTGTAGCAGTGGTCCAATGTTTTATTGTCCCTGGTGGGACAGTTAATATGTTGTCTGTGTTTTGTTAATTTGTGGTTTAATTTAGCTCTGTTGAAGTCCCCAAAGATGATGAAGAGGAAGTCTGAGTGCTTCTGTTCCAGGCTGGATATCTGCTTGGCCAGAGTTTGCAGTGCATCCTTCACATTAGTCTGAGGTGGAATGTACATACTGACCAGAATGAAGGAGGAGTGTTCCCACGGCGAAGAAAGTTGTGACCCGCTGAGCCTGCTGCTTTGAGGAGTTGTTTAAAGCTGACCCTCCGGCTAGGTTGTTGGACATCTCTGGGTCTACAGTTCTCCAAGCTGATCCTTCGATCAGCTGTGAACCACCCTATCTCACTGAAATTGCAAGGGTGGTGAATCAGTTGAGGGCAGGGAAGGCTGCAGTAATCTGTGGTATCCAGGGTGAACTTCGCCATGCTGGTGGTAAGGCTGTCCTCCTGGCATTGCAGGCAGTCTTTGCTTCCATTTGGGAGTCAGGTGTCATCCCAACTGACTGGAAAACAGAACCTGTAGGCCCTATCTGGAAAGGGAAGGGTGATCGTCTGTATTGCAGCAACTAGAGGGGACAACAGTGCTTTCAGTGCTGGGCAATGTCCTTCCTAGGGTCATCCTTAACAAGATCTGTGATCACTTGCTTGCCTATCGCTTGTTTTACATCTAAGAAGCCTACCATCTACCCTATCCTTGCACTGAGGGTTCTAATTGAATGTAAATGTGAATATTGGCAGAGGTTTTTTGCAGCCTTTGTTGATTTTCCTGAAGCATTCAACTCAGTTGAGCAAGTTGCCTGAGACTTTGCAGGATCTCCCGAAGTTGCTGGATGTCATGACTGGCGTGTACAGTGGTACTATGAGTTCTGTGCAGAATGGAGGGAGAATATCTGCATTCTGAAGGCCTGTCTCGTAGTCTCCACTCTAATTCATCCCAGAGTTGTTTTATTTGGTTGAGGTCAGGAGTCTGTGCCGATCAGTCAAGTCACATCAGACTTGCTCACCCATATCCTTACGGACCTTGCTTTGTGCACTAGTGTGCAGTCGTGTTGGAACAGGAAGGGGCTATCCCCAAACTTTAATACTTCTGATGATAGACGTTTTGAAAAGACGACAGATTACGGATTTAGCCAGCATTTTTTTATGACTCTACATTTCAGTGAGATTTAAACTGTAATAGAAGACGAAAAGTACGCTATGTCACCGACGATGAACTTGACCCCAGAGGGTTAATACCCTGTTTTTATACAAGGGCACAGCCCTTTTCCCTTCTATTTAATGAAGAAGAACTTGGAGGCAACTGGAGTGGTGGAGGGCTGGGTGTTGTCTTATTGGAGGTCTGTGCAGCTAGAGGAGGCATTACATGGGCCAAACTGCTCCATCAGTGAGGTCTATGGCACATTCTGAGCTCATGAGCTACCCGAATACATTCCTCTTGCTGAATACATCTGCAAATTTTCTGTATTCAGATGGAATTAAGGTGGAGCAATCAGGCAGTGTATTATGTATGGAGGACACACTTCAAGGGTTTATCATGTAATGGGACACACAAGGGGGGCCCAAGAGATGATGTTTGCTAGTGAACAGTCAACTTATGGGTTATGGAGTCTGAGCCTTGTTTGTCCCAAAATGATTGGATCATGGACCAAAGGAAGCACTAATAGCAAAATCATTTCTGAGTGAAATACCCCAGCCTGTAGCTGGAATGGAGTTTGATGTAACTACCCCAGAAGCCACGGGGGACCCATTGACACCATAGAGAGACGAGGTTACTGCACAAACTTGGCATCAATGAAACTACTGGCTGTCCCCAAGTCGATTAGCACCTCCTTATCTATGTACTTTTGCCCCCATGTACGGGAGATTGAAAAAATTACTTGCTTCAGAGCTGTTTAAAAGATAGGAGAATCCTACTTTTAATTTGTGAACCAAGACTCAAGCGAGTGCACCGGATATATTTGTATTGGGTACCCTGATTCACAATAGTTGATGCAGAGTTGATGCTGTCTCCGGCATTGTTCAGTTCCCTCAGTCACTGTACAGGACCTGTAGGCAGGGGAACAGCCAGCCCAGACTTGCAGGAAGCATCTGAAACGCAAGTGCGAAATTAGTTATAGGCTCCACAATTTTTCCTGACAGCAAGGTGGTGAAACACCTCCCGAAAAGCATTTTGAAAGGATACTGAGGATTCCAGGATCCAAAAGGTGCAAAGCACCATCAGCCGATCAGAGGCTTTTCTGAGTGAAGAGAAAGTACAAAATGTACCAGGTCTGAATCATCCAGAAAGGGATCAGGGTGGTGGTCGATGTACAAACCAAACTGCATGAAGAAGGGTCTGCACTGGTCAGGGTTGCCATGAGTCAGGGCATGCCAGGTGCATTGTCGGGGCGTCACTCTAGAGGAGTTAGCTGGGACAGGAGTCAGAGTAATTGCCGAGGGGTCCCAGGGGTCTAATGAGGGGGGAGGAGTGGTGTTCAGGTGATTGAGGACCTCCTCGGGAATAAGAACTGTAGGAACCGGAGCCGGGATGAGAATTGGAGAAAAGGAGCAGGAATGGACCTCAGGTGTGCCTTACAATATCTCCCTCAACAGAAAAGCAACGGCTCGAGCTGCAGGTCCTCCTTTAGGGCTGTTTAAGACTGAGGTACTCCTCCTCAGTAAGGCGAGGCTTCTTTTCATTGAATCTGGTCATTCTGTCTTGCGTCGGTAACATGGCACAGGGAAGCAGCCAAATGGAGTTTTTAGGGAGAATACATTTGAGAACACTGAGAAACACCACAGTAATCAACATAACTTAAAACAGCTGGGAACACGGGGATTCCACATGAGATAGAAAGGGGGCATGGCATACAGGAGGATCAGGACGTTTGAGGTATGACATGTATGTTGTAATTGTCTTAGTGATACTGACCGAAGTAACCAGGTTACAACAGGTTATGCCTATGTAAGTCTATATAAAACATATGTGTTATATGGAAATTATAACAAATCACTTTTTAAGTTATTTTAATGGTTAAAAAAAATGGTGCCCCTAAATAGTAATTTTGCTCATTTGGGATTTAACATGAAACTACAAACTGGTGCAATGAAACCCAAACTGGAATGTGATTAGCAAAGTGTACTGTTAAACTCTTTCAAAACGGCCATGATCTTGTCTAACTTTCCAGGCTGCCTCAGATTCTTGGGGCCAGTAACATTAGACAAATACTGCAAGGGGCTCACAATCTTTTTGTGGCATGTAGTCTGCAGATCTCAGAGGAAGGCTTCTTAACCAGAATAGTTAGAATGCAGTCAACTGCAGTAACCAACCAATGGATTTTTTCCCTGCCACTAGGTACAAAGTCTGGTTGAGGAACACAGTTGGAAATTTTGAGATATATGTATCTTGTAAATTTGTTGCATATGTACTGTCTTTGCTCCCCTCTCTCTGCTTTCCATATGTTGCTTGTGCAGCTGTGCTGTATGTGTCTATGTTGTTGGGTCTCATGTGAGCGTAATAGGGATACTTTGTTTTTATTTATTCCTGCCTCTCGCTTCTCACCCCTGCAGCTGTCACTGTTGTGTCTGGAGTAAGTTAAACTTGGAGGGGAACAAGATACTTGGAAAAAATTCAGCTTTGCTAGTTATCCCAGTAATGCAGAATAAGAGAGTGGCTGCACACCCCAGATTCTTTCATTGGAAACAATAGCTATGAGGAGAATGTGAGGCAGTACTTGTTTATTTGATTTTATTACTGTCCAGTAACACCATGAGAAATTTTGTTTACTACAGTCTGTGCTACTACGCGTGATACACAAAACATCAAGTTTAAATGTGAAAGACATGAAAAACATTAGGTACAAAATATGCTAAGCACAAACAGCCTAAGTGCACTTCACAAATGTGGAACATGCACTGTAAAACCTACATAAGGGTGGCTGACAGATGTGGTATAGCGCTTTATGTTTGTCTAAAATAAATGACTATATTGTTTATGGTTTGATTTCTATAACAATACTGTATATACTGTATTGTAATACATAGTTTCTTTAGGTAATAAAACATGCTTTTTGAAAATGATCCTCAAACTACAAAAGCTGTGACACCAAGTGATTCTGTGTAAATTGTTTCCAGACTGATGATATTTCAAAATTTACCAAAGTGATATGATCTCACTTCATCTGCTGTTTCTAAAATGATATATATATATAAAATGATATATTGATGTCCATAACCACAATGTACAAGGACCTCAAACACAATATACGTGTATGCATTCAATGCAATGTATCCTTAAAAAATATTAAATTAAACATTCATAACAGAATATAAATTCAAAATATCATTTCACAGAACAGTAAATCTTGCCAGTGCAATGCAGATCATACATCACAATGCTTTCTGATGAGTTTCTTAAAATGACAGTGTGTTTCTACTCCTGAATTGTAATTATAAATAATCTGTAGTTATGAGTGTGCAGTTAGGCATCGAGGGTGGAACTGATGAGATCCGATGAAAGGAGGCTAATGTACATTGACATTGAAACTGATTTGTGCCAGTATTACAAAAAAAATGTTCCCCAAATCTGACTTGAATTCTTTTTAGTGGAGGAAAGATTTAAAGCCATGTTGTGGAGTTATTTCTTTCTTTGTTAATAAAACAAACCTTGTGGACAGTTGTCAGGTTTAAACTGATGCCATTGTGATGGAGCAGTCTGCATTCATATACTTCTCATGGCGGGAATACTGACTGTGCTGAAAACACAGGTGCAACTGCATTCAAATAATGTATAGTAAAGAATATCCATCCATCCATCCATCCATCCATTATCTCCCGCTTATACGAGGTCGGGTCGCGGGGGCAGTAGTCTCAGGAGGGAAACCCAGACTTCCCTCTCCCCGGCCACTTCAGCATGTCCTGGGTCTTCCCCGGGGCCTCCTCCCAGTGGGACATGCCCGGAACACCTCACGAGGGAAGCGTCCTGGAGGCATCCTAATCAGATGCCCGAGCCACCTCATCTGACTCTTCTCAATGCGGAGGAGCAGCGGCTCTACTCTGAGCCCCTCCCGAATGACTGAGCTTCTCACCATATCTCTAAGGAAGAGCCCAGCCACCCTGCGGAGGAAACTCATTTCGGCCGCTTGCACTCGCGATCTCGTTCTTTCGGTCACTACCCACAGCTCGTGACCATAGGTGAGGGTAGGAACAAAGATCGACTAGTAAATTGAGAGCTTCGCCTTTTGGCTCAGCTCTTTCTTCACCATGACAGACCGTGGACGCCGCACCGGTCCGCCTGTCGATCTCCCGTTCCATCGTCCCCCCACTCGCGATGGGATAGTAAAGAATAGCAAATCATTATGTGTGTGCTGTGATATATATATATATATATCCAATTTCACCCAATTTCAAATTTTTCCTTTCACGTTTATTCATTTATTTCATTATTTTTGGTATTTTGCTCCAAAAAAACCCTCAAGGTGTACTTACTGTGATCCTTTCATATTCAAAATGCATACCATTGAAAAATGAACAGTCACATATGGGGAAGAACTACTCAAACAATTACTCTAGTGCAGATGGAGGGGCTGTTGACAAGCAGCCAGAGTGATGTGGACAGCAAAGAGGTAAACGTATGTTATACTGTGGACTTCTGTTCGATGGAAACGCTAGCATTTGTTCACATGTACAGACCTTTGACTGCTAACAGTCAGTCATCTTGCAGTTCATTATCATTATCAGCATGATTTTTTATTTCTTATTGCAGCTCTGTATTTATATGTATTGTGGCACCTGGCAGACCAAAACAACGTGCTGCCGGCCTGAGCAACCACGAGGAGGCACAGATTCTTAATATAGTGCTTAAAAGGACTGCACTTAAGCAACAATACAAAGAAGCAAACATGGCATGCAAATGCAGGGAGGTTACATAATGAACAGGAAGGCTCACACATGGTAGGATAATTGCACAATGGCTAGAGAGACATCAGGATTACACATACAGACACTTAGGGAATATGACAAGTATTAACACTATCAACACAGGGGATATTTACAATGGCTCACGAGCATGATGGGTTATTCACAACCCACCAGCACTACAATACACACACACACACACAGCATCTTACCTGCTTTAATGCACTGTCTGTGCTCAGGGTCCACATACTTTTAGTTATAACTAGATAAGTGATACATTTATAGCGAATAGTCTTTAGCTTTATTACTATGAAACAGAAACTTACAATGTCACGATAAAGGCTGAAAGTCCATCCCTAGTGTTATTTGAGTATTATATTGATATTTTAGGCTGATTGCTGTCTGCAGGCCTCAGCCAGCTATTCACAATCTCAAGGGTTTATGAGCTAAGGTTCCAGGAACACAGCTCAAGACAGGCCATTTAATATATTGCTTGCTCCAGGTATGCCCCCGGTCAGGGAGGGGAATTGTAATAGCTTCTGTATCCCCACTCTGTATCCCCAGCAACCAGTTCCAATGGAACAAGTATGTCCTCAACATATCTGGCACGCCGTGAGCAGATGTCAGCAAGTGGAAGATGAATCAGGGAACAAGTCCATGTCAGCCTGATGACAGCTGGGGCTATGGTTTCACCAGATGTCCCATGTTTTAACCTTTGCTGGACATGGGCTGCCTGCCTCTGATTCGTACTTTAAATGCACAGTAAATATTTTCACAGCTTGGAGTTTATATTAAACACAAACTAGAATTTCACCAGCAGGCCCCAGATGCCTGAACCATCCTGAATCTGTTGATTTGTACTGGCTCATAACTGCAAGGGGATGGTGAACTTGTGCATAGTGAGAGTGCCACTCCATCTAAGTCACATCTGGAACTGCACTGGAGGCCTATCTACTACTACCCAATATTGCACTCAGTGCTCCACAGTAGAGCCCTGCATTAAGAGTGGGATCCCGCAGGTCCCGTGGGACCCAACCCGAATCTTGCGGAATTGGGCGGGTTTTAGGTTGTCGCAGGCGGGAGCAACAGAGATAGCAGGCGGGATAAAAATAGACAGCGGGTCCAAAAATTGTTAGCTTAGCAGGATGGAGGATGCAGCTGATGTTGTTAATAAAATTGCGAAGGGAGAATATGAAACAAAACTAAAATTGGGAAAATCGGAGATATGGAAAAACTTTAAAATTATAACAAACAAAGAGGGTAAAGAGCTGAACTTTGTGTGTTGTGTGAAGTGCAGCAAAGCACTAGTGTACAACGGGCACAAATATGGCACTTGAGGATTGAGGCGACACGCCTGCCCTGTTGCTGTACTCCCAGGTCAGACGAATCTGAAATTTGTAGAAAAAAATAACAATTCTGCCTGCACACATCAAACAAGAGGCTACAAATAAATGTGTAGAACTGTGCTGTAAAGACATTCGGCCTTATGATTTTGTTGCCGGGAATGGCTTTGCTGACGTACTTCAGCATGTTGTTAACATTGCCACTAAATATGGCAAGTTCACCCAACAACTGTTTCCAGGAATTTTGAGAGAAAAGCTCAGGAGGTTCAAACATTCGTGTCAGCGGAAATAAAACCTATTATTGAAAAATATGGATGTGCTATTACAGATGATATATGGACGGAAGATTACCATAAAACATCATTCATATCCAGCACTATCCATTACACGGATGATGACTTCAGGCTGGTCTCGAGGGTGCTGTTTGCAGCTCCTTTCGAATATGGTGCGCCAAATTCGGGTGAAAATATATGGAGCCTGCTGTTCCAAAAACTCGGTACATTTGGAATAGAATCGTCGCTGCTGGTTGGCCGCATTGTGTTTGTCACTAACCGTGGAGCAAACAGCATGGATACACCAGGCTAAATTGCAATGCTCACATCCTTAAAGTCATGCTGTCAAGTGCATTTGCTCCCACTGTGTTAGCAAAGACCCCAGAGCTGTCTGAACTACTGACCAATGCAAAAAAAATAGTCAAACACTTCAAACATTTTGGTCTGCAGAACAGCTTGAAAAAAACTGTCAAGCAATCCACTGAGACCCGATGGAATTCAATTTATGATATGCTAAATTCCATACTGGAAGAGTATGATGACATCTCCACTGCCAAGGGTATTGATGGGCAATAACCAATATAAACAAATTGAACAGACCAACACAGACATTTTGAAAACAGTGACTGTATTCCTGAAATTATTCAAGGATGCCTCTAATGACCTTGAGTCTGAAAATTCCACTCCCAGCGCATCCTTTGCACTGCCATGGTCCATCAAACTAATTGAACACTGCCAAGCAGCAACCCTCGAACCCTTAATATCGAAAGTCGCCAGTGTGTGTGTCTCACGTCTGGAAGAACTGATGGGGACGAGTGAAACAGCAACACCTCTCCATATGATGTACAGGATTGCAACCTTCCTTACTCCAAAAGTGTGCCTGCTACGGATGCTGGGTCCAGGTGCAAGAGATGATGTGGATAAAGGTGTGTACAATAAAGGCTTAGATTGGGAAAACTAATATAAGTTAAAGCAGAAATGAAAACAATGGCAAAAACTATAGATAAAATAAAAATAAACTGCAAAAAAATTATACAATTATATAATTAAATGATATATTAATTAAAGTAAAAAATAATACAGCCAAAGAAAGATATAAAATTATTTCAAATTGTTTATTAATTACAAACTTCCCAATTTTATCCAAAGGTGCAAAAGAAATCATCCAGAACATGCGCCTTGACATGGGAGAAACCACAGCAGAGGATGCATCGCCACAAGACAAAAAAACGGATCGGTTCTCAGAGTGGGAAGACTACTCCTTCATTCCAGGGGCAAAAGCTGTTGATCAAGAAATAGCTGAATAACTCAGCGCTCAACTCTCGGACAATCCAGACCCAGACGAGCTGCTTCAATGGCGGAAATTGAACAAAGAATAGCTTTCCTGCGTTGTCAAAGCTTGCACGGTTCATTCTGAGTGTACCTGCTTCCAGTGCACCATCGGAGAGGTTATTTAGTGTCTGGGAGTGCATTTTAGAAGAAAGACGCACTAACCTGAGACCCGAGTCTCTTAGCAATATACTCTTTCTGCACAGCAATTTTAAGTAAGATAAGAAAATGTATTAAATTGTGATGTTCAGCAAGTTTCAGCATTTTTTTTTTGTTTTTGAACTGCTCTTGTTCATAATAATAAATGTGATGTTTGCACATTATTTATATGTTTGTTTATTTTAAATAACTGTGCATATATTTGCATATCTGGTTTAGATTATTTTAGATTTGCATTTGCGATTCAAAGCTGAAGAGATTTTCTAGGAATTTGTTTTCATTTATTCAGTTCTTGTTCTAATGAAATAAAACATGCAACACATATAAACTTACTGAGTCCTGCAATGTATCAGTTAATGTATCAGAGAGCGCATTTAATTTATGATCTTAAGTGTTTCACATCCTCTGTGAAAGAGCCACTGCGCGCCACTAACCTAAAATATTTTCATATTTTTTTTTACTTCATAAATGTATTTTCCGTGAGCAGACGGGAATCGTCAGAAATTCAGTGGGAGTGGGCGGGAGCGCGATTAAAAAAAAATGTCCCGCGCCGGGCTTTACTCCGCAGCTCAGTGTGTTTGGTGTTAACTGGCAGTATTTATCTGGTGCTCTGACATGCATGTGGCATGTAATGATGCACTAAATGTAATAATAAAATGTAAATGTTTGAAAGTCTCCTTGTGCATGTGTTTCTGGGTATGTTCTTCACTTAAGTTATTGGTTGCTGTATAATTCTACAACTTTTGTACAGGAATTACCAGCCAGAGATGTCTGGGTAACGTGCCAGATAGCTTTTCACACCCAGTGGTGGTTGTATGAGGAGTAGCATATAACACGACATGGGTGCATGAATTTTATCTGCATCTGACCAGGGTTGCAGAAAAGAAAGATAAGCAATTAGGCAAAGATAAAACAGTGTGATATCTGGGTACCATGTCAAAAATAACTTAATACACCATTTATTATTAATCAATTCCCCCCCTCAAATCCATCCATTAATTTCCCATAGCTTCTTATCCTATGCCAAGTCACCATTCACCTGAAGCTCAGAAAGCATGAGGCAATGGATACTCTGAATGGCATGCCAGTCCAGTTCATAAAAGAAAGCGCTCAGCATGAGGAAACGTGTAGCCAGATGAAACCCAAGCAAACTTCACATACACACATACGTGGAGGCCATGGTCCCAAGAATATGAGGCCACAGTGCTGTTCACTGGATTGATTTGAATGAAAATGTTCATTATAATTTTAAATTATTTAGCACAATCTAATAAGTGAAAAGTTCTATAGCCACATTTATCTCATTATATATTATATGTATCTTTTCCTACAGGACTGTTCGTAGTTTGTGTTTATGAACTGTTCAGTAAGCAATTATCATTTCTATTTATGTAGTAAATAGTCAATGCATGAATAATCATCTAAATATACTGCACTATAGACAAGACCATATATTCTACTGATATGAAAGCCTTTGAATGTTAACTAAATTGATTACTAAATGTCTAATTAAATCTAAAACTTGTCAGCGAAAACAACAATATCTGAAAGTCTGAAAATTGTTAAGTGATCATTTACATTAGCTCACTCTCTTACATTTTTATGTTTACTTGTGTTTTCACAGGTAACCATATATTCACCCATACTTGACTGTAACTTACACCTATGAGTGACATCATTCTGTTTGCATGTACAGTAACTGTACATGGCAACCACTGAGCCAGTCAGAAAGTGAACAAATAAAAATACTTCTCTGCTCAATGGATTATAATCAGCAGCAGTGGATCAAGCTGCGATTCAAACGTATTTCTATCATCAGCATGCTTGCAAAGGTGTTACACATATCCTGCATCGCTCTGCGATAAGACGGCTAACATCACCAGCCCAGCTACTATCCTTGGACCCATTTGAGTGCAATAATGAATTGAAAGAGATCAGAGATGAAAGCTCCACTGAGTTAGAGTTAAGGGTATTGCAAACTGCTGCCGCAAGGTTTCCAACACTTCCAAGTGCAACAGTTCAGACAAAGAGCGCAACCTGGGAGAATGAACAGCCCTTCAGGCTTCAATAGATCAGCCTGCAGCTTGGTGAAACACTTTGCTCCATGAATCTCATATCTATGTTACTGTATCTAAACATAAAGCTGTAAATAGCAAATCCTACCAAAAGTCTTAAAAAGATCAGCTGTTTGATGCCCATGTATCCAGAAATGTAAATGACTAAAAATTAAGTAAAAATGAGCAGGTTTTCTAATAACTAAAATGGCAGAATAACTAAATTATTTCTGTGTTTGTTTCAACACTATAAATCAAAACCCCAGTCAATGAGAATTGGTAACCAGACATCAGGCACAAGAACAATCAAGGCTTTGTCATGAGTCTACTGCTTTACATCCTGTTCATCCATGACTGTGGCCTCTCAGAACAACATAAGCATCATTAAATTTGCTGATTATACCACAGTCATAGTGCTGATTACCGGGAGGGGGGGGCAGTTGGGTTGGGGGTAGGGACAGATTATAGGACCAAGATGGCAGGACTTGTGGCCTGGTGTCAGAAAAACAACCTCACTTCGAAAACAGATACAAGGAGATGATCATCGACCCAAGGAAAAAGAAATCACAGCACACTCCTATTCATATCTAAGAGGCCGAAGTGGAAAGAGAGTGGAAATCCTTATGTCAGTGAGGATTTGACTTCGACTCTTAATACACTACTCATCAACCAGGCGCACAAAAGACTGTACTTCCTGAGGAAGCTGAGGAAATTTGGTATGCCAACCAAAATCCTAACCAGTTTCTTCAGGGGTACAGTAGAGAGTGTCATCACCAGTTCTATCACTGTATAGTATGACAACTGTTCTGTGCAGGAGAGGAAGGTTCTCCAGTGTGTAATTAAAACTGCACAGTAAATTTCTGGAACAACCTTCTCCTCTCTGCAGGACATTTATAACAGTAGGGTCATCAGAGAGCCCACAACATAATTAAAGACAATACACACCCCCAACACATGGTGTTCACACTGTTCCCCTAAGTAAGACGCTACAGGAGCATAAAGTCCACAAGACTGACGAAAAGCTTTTTCCCTCAGGCAATCAGACACTGCAACAATGCTAAAAGTAAATCTTTCCCCATATTCATATTCAACTCTCACTGTGTGTCATTTAGCACTGTGCACTTTATTGAGTGATTCTGATTCTTATATTTTCTAGAATTTATTCTATTTTATATCTTTTTTAAAGGGTGAGCAAGCAAAGTAAGAATATCATTACATGGTTCTAACGTGTACATGTTTTTTACCATGTATATGACAATAAACTTCTTCAAACTTGTGCACTGGGCTTAATCTTGTCATTAAAATGGCATCACCCTCATCAGTAAATGCAGACATTCCACCCTAATTCAAGTTTTCCATATAATAAGGGCATTCTCATATATACAGTATATTGCTGGCTTGGTTGTAACACTTGCCTACTTGCCTCATGCAAGTAGAAGTTTGAGTGCCACTTCTACTCTCTATATGTGGAGTTTACATTTTCTCTCCATGTTGTGTGGGTTTTCCCCCCATAGCACAAATATATGCAGTTAGGCTAATTGGTGTTTCCTAATTTGTATGTCCTATAACAGCATTACATCCTATCCAAAGTGTACACCCACCAGGGATAGGTTTCAGGTTCCCATGTGACTCTGACCAGGAAAGTTGCTGTATTTCAAAAATTGGTATCCTCTTAACAATGTACATTTCTTGAATCTTCCCATTAGTTGGTTAATTACAATGGAACAGTCAATTGTTATCTATGTTTTTACATTTTGTATAAGGATTCCTGCCTTCAGCAATAATCATTCAAGAACAGAAATGAATGTAGTGTTTTTATAGGTCAACTCAAATAGATTGAGGAATCCCTTTAGGCATCCAATTGGATATGTTCCAGTGGCCTTTGGGTTAATGTAAGAAAATAATCCTAAATAAAGTTATTTTACATTTTCTGAAAAGCCCCTATATCCTCTATGCCAAATTGGGGATTTATTGAAGCACAGCAAAGATGAGCCCTTGACTCTGGTCCTACCTCATTGTCCCAAATGACAGCTCTGTCAATTGGTGCAATAAGGGCCAGCTCAGCAGTTGTTCAAGTGAGGTCCTCTTGGCTCAGGGATGAAAATTGGGTTATATGAGAAGGTACCACAATACATGGCTCATGATTCCTCATGTCAGGAATGTGTCGAAAGCAGAAAAAAATGAAATGCTTGCATGACCCCAATCCTGCACTTGCCCACCCTTGGCAGCCAGCCAGGCTGATTGACAAGTGACGCTATCCCTGGGTCTACATAACACCAAGACTCCTGCCCCCCTGAGCCCTCCTACACACTCTGGCTCAGCTTTCATGTGAAGCTTTAGCTATGTAAATTCCTTGAGCTAGTTCAATTAGAAAAACAGATTACGCTGGCATGGTACCTAACTGACCTAAGCTCTCTGTCACAGATAAAAACAGGTAAGAGTGAATACTGGAGAACTTGGTGAAAATATAGATAGTGCCACTCTTCGCAATTGATGGTGATGTGGACTATAAATTTAACAAAGTGAAATCAGCACTTTCTAAAGTGATGTTTTTTGACCGATACTAGGGGACTTCTAATTAAAAATCTGCTTGTATTCAAATGTCCCTCTGTATCAACTGCCTGTTTTATTTTTAAAAGTGTATCCGATGACAAAAGACACTTTAAACCCTTTCTTGGATTACATAGGGATGAGTGTTAGCTCATAGATACAGGATAAAATGTCTTTGGGCAGCCTCTAACCATCATTATGTGCTGCACATACATATGTTTTAATAGGTTTAGAGGCAGACCAATCACGCTTGACTCTGTTGCCTGGTTACCACTATCCTGGTAGCTAAACACAAGGCCATAAGTTTTACATCATGGACTCTATTTCAGAAAGTTATAGAACATGTAAGATAGTATTACTTCACAGAATTGCTGAAGCAAGCTTCTCAAAGTCAAGGACACCTGCTCTTTCAGGGTGTGATACAAAATTACCTAGTGGCTTAAAAGAAATATCGTAGTGATAACATAATGTCATTTTGCATTTGTATATGAAAAGTATTGCCTTCCCCTTACCTACAGCTTGCCAGTTAATGGAGCAATAACCAATTTTCCTTGCTGTACATATTACGGTTTGTGGGAACCGTAATGTCAATTCTCCATGTGTTTCTGTGCATGTGGCAGAATCGACAATAAAGCTGACTCTGACTGATATATATACATATTGTATATATTTCCTCAATATAAATATTGTCTCCAGTGTAAATGTATAACACCATTCTCTCACTTTTCCTCAAAATCAAAATATACATATATAAAATTGAAATATATGCACTCATTCATTCTGCACCTGTTAATTTTTTGCTGCAGTATATATACAAGCCTACCAACTCTCCTGCATTGATCGTAGGCCTCCTACAATTTGGTCCAATCTCAGGCTCTCATTAAGCTTGTAATTTCCCACACAAATTTTATAGTTCTATCCAACTGCTGAGTTAACTAGGGGTGAGCCAAATATGGCAAATATGGTTGAAACAAATATCTGGTATGAATAATGTGTACTTTTCAAAGGTGATTGTCAATCTAATTATTATTAATGGATATTACAACAACAACAACTAATTTATTTTTGTATAGCGCATTATCACGACATTACATCGTCTCAAAGCACTTTACAGCATCCCCACCCAAAGCCCCCAGTGAGTAAGCCATAGGCGACAGTGGCA
>JAABNY020000032.1:11579175-11590262 GCA_015164015.2 Brevimyrus niger
ATAGTGGGGGTCACGAGTCACTGGCACGGTTATTTTGGGGGTCGTGAGCTGAAAAGTTTGGGAACCCCTGATTTAGATGCCCCAGTGTCACTCGGCCAGCTTCCTCGTAGTAGTCGTTCGTGCGGTTCAGTCCCATCACCGGCCCCATTTGTGCCTGCTCCTGTGGGTGGTATTGTGAGCAGGTCAGGGTGGGTGATCAGACTCCTTAAGAAGTGGGATCCTCTGCGAATTCTGGGGGGGGCCTGTGTAGCGGGTTCTTAAGCAAACAGAATTCTCAGGGCAGATGTGCTCTTATTCTGAAGGCTTGTTCGACTTCCTGTTATAGTTTTTTTGGTTATCTTGACAAGAAACCTGATCTTGTTCTCTCAGTTTTCTTCTGTTTCTTGTTAATAAAAATTGTTTCATCCCTTTCATTGACTAAGCACCACATCATTCTATTATAGGGGAAGCCCTGTTTCTCTGCCCTATGCTCTTTGTCATGCCTCACGGAGCATGGAGCATAGACAGAAGTGCTGGAAGCAAGACTTCAGGGCGAACACTGGGTTTATTAGGAGCAGGGACAGGCAAAACATTGGGTAACATTACAATGACCGGACTGGGGAAACAAACGGAAACGCGGACTAAATACAATGGACTAATTAACAACGACCAGGAACAGCTGGTAAACACGGGGAATCCACAGAAAGTTAATGAGGGGGCATGGCACACGACAGGAGCGGACATGACACTCTTATTCTAAAGGCTTGTTCGACCTGTTATAGTTTTTTTGGTTATCTTGGCAGCAACCGGATCTTGATCTCTCTGTTTTCTTCTCTTTGTTGTTAATAAAAATTGCTTCATCCCTTTCACGGACTAAGCATCTGGCTCCTGTCTTTTTCCTCTTGCCACAGTATCAACAAACAACATGTGATCTACAGCTATGCATAAAAATATTTTAATGACAGATGTGTTCAACTGCTGTTTTACAACTATATATTTTTTCATTGGTTAAATGACCTTGAGAAATTGTTTGAAGCACATGCCAGCATTCTCTGGAAATGTCATAAGTTCTCTTTTCTTTATTTTGCATCCATCATAATTTTAGAACTCACTGATGTCTTTTACGCTGACAACAGTAATTTTGAAAACAGCCAAAAGGAAATTGCAGAATATGTATATTTCTTGGGGTGAGCCTGGACTACACACACAAGCTATGAGCCATTTAGAGACACACCTAACCACATACTTTTGGACTGTGGGAGGAATCTGGGGAAAATCATGCTGAAGAAATCTTCCATACACACAGAAGATGGCATGTACTGAATCCACAATGCTAGAATTGTAATTCTACAGGGCAACCCAATGACTTGATCACATAGCAACAAACATAATAATTAAACAACAAGATAACAGTAATTATACTTCCTATACTGAAACTGTAATAATATTGCTACTACTACTACTATTACTACTACCACTACTTACTACTACTACTACTACTACTTAATGTTTACAGGTTGTCTTGGCAAGTTTCATAAAATATATGAAATAGGCTTGGGTACATATAGGCATTGTACAAGTACTGGATTCACCTTAGAATTAACTTAATAACACTTAGACTATCTTGGTTTGGCAGGTTCATATGATATCTAAATATGAAGTGAAAAATTGCAAAACTTATTGAAAAATAACTGGTTTACCCAGCATATCAGGTCAATAACTATGGTTGAATGATAGCGGTATGATTGCCTCAAGGTCACAGCGGGCGGATTGACATCATCTGTATTTCCCTGGCATTAGTCACTGGAACATGCAAACCAGCATTGATATACAACAGGACCTCATGCCCAGAGAGAATGGCAGGGCATCCATGAGTCATGTTGTTAATGTGGCTCAGTATAGATGAGCCTGCATCACAGCTACCTCAGCAGCTGCCCTGCCATTTGCTCAGCGGCATGCTGTAAGTAGACTCTTGCTGTTAAGATGGCTGGCTGTAATGCACACAGGAAGGGGAGATATAACGGTGAATTAGGGAGTTAATCAAGCCAGGGTCACTCCATCTATTTGCATCGCACGCCATGCTGCTGATGTAAACATATTTTAAAGATAGCTTAACACTACATGGTCGATGAGGGTTTATATTGGTGCTACATTCATACACCAATTCAATTAGGAAAGCAGGATTTGTTGACAAAGAAACTGTCCAACGTGTCTCAACGCGTGAATGTGGCCGCATGTTTCAGAAAGCACGCACAAGCAACTGGCTTCCAGTGATATAATGTTGGTACAATTAATGTAAGGGTTTTACATTTCATTAGAAATATCACATTTAACTACTATCTGAGGACACATCAGTAATTGGCATTTGTCCTTGCTAAAAATCTCCTAGTGGTTACAAAATTATGCTAAAGTAATTTTTTCACATTGTATAATGTGTTTTTATAGATATTTATTTAGAGAAAATATTTTCAATTAGTGATAATTGTGACTGAATAACATAAATTAACAGGCGTATCTCAACTTCCTTTATTTAGGATAAGGTTACAAAAGACCTTTGTTCTGTTTAAAAATGGTCCACCAAATAAAGGCAATATATGGAAAATAACTATATAATAACTGAACGTTTGAATCACTCACACTTTATGAAATTACTTTCACAAACAGGTGGATACTAATCTTTTTCTACCCCATGCAATAAAATAGCTAATGATGCCAACCAATTGAACAGTAAGGCATCATAAACAGCACCCTTCCATTTTCTGTAAACACTTGTCTTACTCATGGTCAAATGGAGTTCTGAAAAATATTCTGGAGGCTAAGGCTGCAAGGCAGAAAACAACCCAGGGCAGGGCACCAATGCATCACACCAGTTCTGTCACAGTGAAAAAGAGCATTTACAGTATTTGAGGTGTATTTGCAGTAGAACCAACACGTGACTCTGTTTAGAGTTGCTTCAGGATTGACCTGTTCAAGTCAGGTTATACGATGTATGGGTATTCATAAGTATCCTGACTCTGGGTGACAGACCTTGAGCGTGAGTTAAACTTGTCCTCCACCTGGGTATGCAACAAACACATTGGGTGGGGATTTTTCCATATGCTTCTGTGTACTCCCAATACTGTCTAAAAACACTACATTAGTTGTAGTCTGAACACACTGTGTTGGCATCTTTTTACTGATGTAATCAGTGTTCAAGAACATTATGGGTATGTGTAAAGGTCTTTTTATGAAAGGTACAACTGTCCATCTGGTGGGCCTGGCTGCCCTGGATACACTGCGTCTATTTTTTATCATCCCCCCTTCCTTGACCCTTGTTTTATTTTAAGACCACTGATTCATCTGTCATTCATTTCAGAAAGCCACAAACCAGCTCTAGCTTTGCAGCTCACACTGTTTGGGTTCCTTGCGTAGGTGTGTGAGTGTGTGTGTGTGCATGCATGCAGCGTATGTGACCAAAAATCAGCGTCTTTACTAATGCACAGTTATTTATTCAGCTTGCTAGAAAGTGGCCCACTGTAATCAACTTCATTACACCTATCAGCAGAAGGTTGCAGACTTCTCCTTGTATTTCCCCATAATGTTATCCTATTTTATCAGCATTACAATTAGCATATTATGGGTTTAACTCAAATTAGTTGATTTGAGCAAATATATGGAATGGCAGATGATAATGCACTAAACTGGGATCCCAAAAGAGCACATGCAATGGACGTATGGCACTGTAAAAAACACCTTTCTGGCTGGCACACTGGATCCGTTTCTGCATTTTCTACATTCTGTAATGGAATCCCTTGTGTAAAACTGACAATTTAAACATAAGGACCTGAGTTCAAAATGCAGAATGATGCACAGGACAAATGACCAAGAGTGAGCTTTTCTGAAGAGTCCCAGAAGGGGAGGGCAACCTGTTGGAATGAAGATACTGTTGCTTAATATCTACAACCTAGCAACCCGGAAAGCTGGATACCCTGGTCAGCTGGCCTTTAGGATTGGTCAGACAGCTAACATGGGCTCCGCCTATTTACTTGGCCAGGGAAGAAAAAATAATAAAAATCAAAACATCCTCAGCACTTCACCCACTCCTGTGCACTTGACCTCACAGCACTTTAATCTCCAATTGTGTTTGTTTTTATTTATTTATTTATTTATTTAAATAATTAATTTAATCATTTTGATTTGTGTCTGAACTAATATTTATTATATATCTAATTATACATCAATACATGTACTGTTATTATTTGTTAGTCTGGAAGATCTCAGAGCACAGCTTGCCTTGCAGCATGGATTCTCCATATGCGGCCTTACAGTACTGTCCAGAGCACACCTTTCAACGGTAAGTTACATTGTGCAAATGTTTCTTTGTATAAAAATAAGCTCTATAATCTTTTAGCAATGGAAGCCGTCTATGAGTGCTCATAATGCATACTTTAGTGTATTTCACTGAAGATTAGTGGCTCTGTTAATTTTGGGGTTAAAGGACTGGTGATCAGGAAATGTTTTACTGTTTGCCTGTTGCGGATTTCTCAGCAAAACCCACAGGGAATGACACATATATGTGCAGTAGTGCACAGTAGTTTATTCTCGTACTAAACTAATGAAGCTGAAGCAGCATTTTTCTGTCAAACAAAATGGTGATTTTGCCTGGTGATTTTAGAGAGAGTGTCTGTGTAAATATGGGGGGGCTTTGTCCATGGTTACAGCTGTTATGAGTGCTTGATATTTATAGTTGTGCTATACTTATAGTAACAATGCAAGTATACAGAGGCCTCTGGTTTAAAGTAGCAGGCAGATCATCAAAATGCTGGGCTACTTCATTTCCCTAACATATACACAGCCGCTGAGAAGTGTGGGTGTTTGGCAATTCAATCCAGCAGATAACAAGTACTAGGATTGCATATACAGTGTGGCTGTTATTATCAACCGATGTGTCATCATTTATTTCCAAAAATCAATTTTCAGAACTGAAATTCTTCATATTCATTTATATATTAACATTAAGTACTATATGTATCTAATATATACTTTTATACTGTAATAGCAATAATTATATATCCACCCACCCTTCTAAATGAATATTCAGCACAGAAATGGGGGCCTGAGGCCCATTTACTTTACCAGAGTAATTAAAATATTCTCAACATACCCCTATAACTATGACTTAACATGTAGTATTCTGTGTTGTCTCATAACATGTAACCCTTAAATAATTTTTTTTTATTGATGCTGCCATTACTCTTGAGTGGTTGAATGGATATCTTTTACTCATTTAGTTTTACTTATGTGTTTAACTATTAATGGATTTAGTTAAGCTGTAGTCCTCAATTTTTGTCCACTCTTTCCAATTTTATGTCAATATAATTGTAATTTATAAAAATGTAGTCTATCAGGATTCCATGTTATACAAGCCCTAAATACATGGACTTATAGAAAGCAAAAAAACAACATGCCAATGCATTAATGCTGAGTTGAAGGAATGTTTTTTTATATGTGCAGCACCTGTGCAGAAATGTCATTAGGACAGTGATCTGTGGCCCATGAAATGTGTGTGTATGTGTGTGTGTGTGTGTGTGTGTACTGGTGTTTTTGTTGCTTAACTTGTTTTACTTATTTTCCATGTTTCTTTTAAAGAAAGCAGAGGCCATATGTGAATAATTACAAATAATGTAATAGATTGACTTGGCAACTATTCAAAATTGAGCTTTCAATCAGTCTACAAAAAAATTGCCAAATACTATGCCTTTTATCTACTGCCTACCAATACTAGTCATTAGTAAAAATGAGATAAATTCTTCACACCAATTTCACAACCCAATATAGAACCTAAACCACCCATGAATGACAAAAAAGTGATATCTTTGTATAGGTATCGTCTATGGTTTCTGCCACGCAACCTGTTGGTTTTTTGTCCACCTTTAAATGCTTAAATGCTCCTTACCTTTAATGCACCAACAATTCCACTCAAGTTTCGTAATGTAAGAAACTGAATTATGAAATGTTTAAAATACAGTAGACTAATGGTTACACATTAAGAGGATTTAACTTATATTTAACATGTTGGAATTGCATAATTTGTGTGTTTCAAGTACAACACTTTTTGTACTGCAATGAAAAAATATTATCATTAATTTATTTAGATAATTATGATAGACAATGAAATCATGCTGATAGTATAATAATTAACACAATGAAATAACAAAAAAAGTGCTCTTCCAGAAAACCAATTTCTAATATAATAGCACCAAAAAAAACTTTTTATGACTTTTACTTACTGGTTAAAATTCATATGATACAATTTGGAAGATACTTTTGACAGTTGATTATCTCTTCCAAGTAGTCACATATTTTCACTTAATTCTAAAAAATGATTTTGTATAAAAAAATACAAATGTATTATGTGATGCGGTGGTGCAGGATGTAGTGCTATTGTTCAGCAAATGAAAGGTTGCCAAATGGAAGCCCTGGTTCCTCCTGACCTTGTCAAAGTGTCCTTGAGCAAGACACTGAACCCAAAATTGCTCCCAGTGAGTAGGTTAGTGGCTTGCATGGCAGCCTCTGCCACCGGTGTGTGGATGAGTGAATGTGAGGCATGTATTGTGAAGCACTTTGAGTACTTGTAAGAGTAGAAAAGCGCTATATAAATGCAGTCCATTTACCATTTATGCTTATTGTAAAACAAACATTCAGCTCTCAAATCAAAATCTAACATTTCATTAGAGTTTTTGAACCACCTTTAAGTTAGACATGTAGAGCTTAATCAGAGATTAAATTGAAAATGGGAATCAATAACTGTTCATAGTTCTTTATTTTGTGAGATTTTTTTTGTGAGTTTAGCTAGACGCGGTCAAATGCATATTATTGTGTATAAAGAATGAAAAAAACAAGAGTGGCATGATAAACGTATGTGGAATATGTCACTCTATTTGTCTATTTAGAGGAATTAGAAAAACCAGGCACAACACTGATTGATGTTGAAGAAGGCTCCAGATTGCCATGCTGTATGTTTTGATTGCATTTTCATACAAAGAAAGTAAAAAATTGAGCTTGAAACAACAGCCTATTTCATGGTGACCTCCAGCTCCACTGAGAGTGGTCTGTCTTCAATTGGACACTGCACAGTTTTGTTCTGTGACTGACAAAATAAATTTATAGGACAATAATTGACCAACCCAATTTTCTTACTGAATTCGATTTTTTGGCATCATTCAAATTCTCAGGTGTGCCAAAAACAGAATTCTGGAGGTAAATACTCTATGTGCCTTTCATTCCCCAAGGTTTGGTGGTACAATATAAAAACTAAAATACAAGCAACACCCAAAAATCTGCTCATCCTATTTTATTCTCTTCCACACTACATTACATATGAGCAGGGAAATGATGCTTGCCAGACCGGAAGGCCATTCTATACAGTATGCCACATGCTCTTCTTGTAAATGAAGATACATGTAGCTCATGTTAAATGTCTGCATGCTTCTTTCTGTTGCAGCTGTTCCTTTTTGTGGCACTGTGATATGTTGGTTAGCTGAATGCTGTTAAGGCTGATTTTTCTGGCACTGTACCATTGGCTAGTGTTATTTAGTCGCCTGGGTGCAACTTCAGCTCCTGTCCCATTTCCTCACTGAACAGACTTTTTCCCATCCCAGAGTGGTGATGCATTCTCTAGCAATGAATGTAATCTATTCCTATTCCAGTGTATGACCTAAATTAGTAGCCATTCAGCACCTGCTGGGAGCCTATGTAATTCCTGTGTTCTCATTGGGCTAAATTGCTTTCAAAATTAGTAAAAGATCATTAATTGGAGTTAATTGGAAAGAAATTTAAATCTTAGAAGATTGTTCTCCTACTGTCTGTAACTGTGCAAGATAGCATGTAGCATGTTTTGGAGAAACAGAAATACACTATATTGTCAAACGTATTGAGACACCTGCCTTTACACACACATGAATTTTAATCCCATTCATAATACATAAGCTTTAATATGGAGTTTGCTCACCCTGTGCAGTTATAACAGCTTCAGCTCTTCTGGGAAGCTCATTCGCAAGGTTTAGGAATGTGTTTATGGGAATTTTGACTATTCTTCCAGGAGAACATTTGTGTGGTCAGGAACTGATGTTGGATGAGAAGGCCTAGCTCGCAGTCTCCACTCTAATTCATTCCAAAGGTATTCTCTTGGGTTGAGATCAGGGCTCTGTGCAAGCCAGTCAAATTTCTCCACACCAGACTCACTCCTCTAAGTCCTTATGGACCTTGCTTTGTGCACTGATGTGCAGTTATGTTGGAACAGGAAGGGGCCATCCCCAAACTATTCCAATGAAGTTGGGAGCATGAAATTGTCCAAAATGACTTAAAATGCTGCAGCATTAAGAGTTCCTTTCATCAGAATGAAGGGGCCAAGCCCAATCCCTGAAAAACAACCCCACACCATAATCCCCCCCTCCACCAAATTTGGCATGATGCAGTCAAGCAATTACCATTCTCCTGGCAACCACCAAACCTAGACTTGTCCACAAGAATGCCAGACAGAGAAGTGTGATTTGCCAACACGTCTCCACTGCTTTACAGTCCAGTGGCAGCGTGCTTTACACCACTGCATCTGATGCTTTGCATTGCACCTGATTTAAGGCTTGGATGCAGCTGTTTGTCCAGGGAAACCCATTGTACCAAGTTCTACGTACTGTTATTGAGCTAATCTGAAGCCCGCATGAAGTTTGGAGGTCTGTAGCCATTGACTTTGCAGACAATTGGTGACTTCTATACATTGTGTGTCTCAGCATACATTGTCCCCATTCTGATTTTATGTGGCCTACCACTTCATGGCTAAGTTGCCGTTGTTCCCAGTTGCTTCCACTTCCACTTTACCATGGAATATGTGGCATTGGGGAAATTTTACAAATGGACATATTGCACAGGTGGCATCCTATCACATACCATGCAAAAATTCACTGAGCAACCTATTCTTTCGCAAATGTTTGTAGAAGCAGTCTGCTTGCCTAGGTGCTTGATTTATTACACCTGTGACTATGGAAGTGATTTAAACACCTGAATTCAATGATCTAGAGAGGTGTCCCAGTACTTTTGGCAATATTTGACTATAGGCCAATCAGTCTAAGTTGTATAACTGGTAAAGTTATGGAGGCTATAATCAAAGAGAAAATGGTAGATTACCTTTTGAGGGATAGCCAGCATGAATTTAGGAGAGGTAGATCCTGTTTAACAAATCTGTTGGAGTTTTTTGAAGAAGCTACTCAGGAAGTTGATGATAAGAAGGCCTATGATGTCATCTACTTAGATTTCCAAAAGGCTTTTGATGTTGTCCCCCACAAGAGGCTCCTACTTAAACTAAAACTACTTAAGCGACAGAAATTTTAGGTACCGTAGCGACCTGGATTGATAACTAGTTAACAGATAGGAAGCGGCGAGTAGTTTTAAGAGGCACAATGTCACCGTGGGCTTGCGTTCATAGTGGGATACCGCAGGGTTCGATTTTAGGACCACTATTGTTCCTGATTTCCTGATTTATATCAATATATACAATAAACTGGCAAAATTTGCAGATGACACCAAGGTGGGTGGTGTAGCAGATACTGAGTTAGCGGCTCAGCAGCTACAACAGGATCTTGATTTAATTAGTGACTGGGCCGATACCTGGCAGAATAAATATAATGGAGGTCAAATGTAAGGTACTCCATGTAGGGAGCAGAAATATAAAGTAAAGGTATTTTATGGGTCCCACTGAAATAAAGGTAGCTGATTATGAGAAAGACCTTGGTGTGTATGTTAATGCTTCCATGTCCCATTCTTCCCAGTGTAGGGAAAAAAGCCAATAGGATGTTGGGGTATATCTCCAGGTGTGTGGAGTTTAAGTCAAGGGAGGTAATGCTAAGATTATATAATTCATTGGTGAAACCTCACCTAGAATATTGTGTGCAGGTTTGGTCACCATATCTTAAAAAAGACATTGTGGTCTTAGAAAAGGTGCAGCGTAGGGCCACAAGAGTGATTCCTGGTCTTAAAAGAATGTCATACGAGGAAACGGTAAGTTGAGCTAAATCTGTTCAGCCTCGGGCAAAGGAGACTGAGGGGGGACATGATCCAGGTATACAAGATTCTAACAGGTTTGGATGCTGTTCAACCAAATAGTTACTTCAGCATTAGTTCAAATACAAGAACTCGTGGCCATAGGTGTAAATTAGCGGGAGAAAATTTCAAACTGGATTTGAAGGAAGCACTTCTTTACACAGCTTATAGTCAGAGTATGGAATAGTCTTCTTGATAAGGTAGTGCAAGCTGAATCCTTGGGTTCCTTTAAATCAGAGCTAGATAAGATTTTAACAACTCCGATTCTTGACTTTGTCCAAACTAAGCCCGACAAATGTCCCGAATAACTTTGCCCAAAAAAAGCTGACAAGTAAAAGAGTAAAATGTAAACTGTAAATAAATTTACTTACTTTTCGAAGGTTGCATTCTCTGCATACTCAAGACACTCACACAAATACTGCACAAGGCAGAGAATAATTTGCGCATTTATGTTCGAGGAGCAGGGGCCAGATGACAAGCCGTTGTCGACACTCCCTCCAATCACCAGGCAACCAGAAGGCAAGGAATGGGTCATACAAGGAAGATGACATGGGCAGAACGGCGAGCTGGATGCATGGACGTGTATGGTAGAGGCAACGTCACATGTTGCAGGGTGTGCTGGACATCTTGATACATTGACGTCTCCAGGCAGCACCCCCCAGGAGGAGTAGGGGAAATAAAATATGCAATTAGTCAAAGTAGGGAAGATTATAGACAGTGCAAACAGTTAGATGAGTGCAATATGAAGTGCAATGCTCTGGCAGATATGGCCATGGCAGCATAAGTAGACACAGTAATTCTAATGTATTGTATGATTCAGGGGGCGGCATGGTGGTGCAGTGGTTAGCACTGTTGCCTCACACCTCTGGGCCCTGGATTCGAGTCTCCGCCTGGGTCGCATATGTGTGGAGTTTGCATGTTCTCCCTGTGCCGTTGTGGGGTTTCCTCCAGGTACTACGGTTTCCCCCCACAGTCCAAAGACATGCTGAGGCTGATTGGAGTCACTAAATTGCCCATAGGTGTGCATGTGTGAG
>JAABNY020000032.1:11601215-11614790 GCA_015164015.2 Brevimyrus niger
CGCAGATATTTGTGTTCCTGATTTTCGTATATAATCACACTAAAAAAATCGGATAGCGGTCATTTTTTTCGATTTCCAATTTATATTTGATATTTGATACAAAAAAACAAAAAACGGGTCGTTTTTCGTTTTTGAATTTTCCAATTTAAGACGAAAATCTATTGGCCTACACGTACACAAACCCCACGCACCATTTCATCTGTCCCACAGCTAAGTTCACCTTCCCTGGTGTCCCTGTGCTCACAATATTTGCACTCGTATGCACTGCATGGGCACTGAGACAGTGTGATAGCATTGCCATGTTCATCCCTTGCATGGTGGACCACCGTGAACTTGTAGCTCCGAAGTTCCTCCAGCCAACGAGCCACCTGCCCTTCGGGCTCTTTGAAGGACTGCAGGGAGGCACGGTCACAGCGCAGGGTGAAGTGCCGACCACTCAGGTACAGGTAATACCTGAAATGCCTGATGGCAGAGACTGCAGCCAACAGTTCCTGACGAGTGACACAATACCTCTACTCTGCTTTGCTCAGTGCCTTGCTATAAAGGGCCACCACCCGTTCCCCATCCGGCCACCTCTGGGACAAAACCGCCCCCATCCCCTCCCCACTCGCATCGGTGTCCAGTCCAAAAGGCAAGTCAGGGTCAGGGGGCACCAGGATAGGTGAGCTAGTTAGGGCTTCCTGTAGAGCTCGAAAAGCTGCCTTGCAATTCTCCGACCAGACAAAAGGAACCAAAGCCTAAAAAACTTTTCTGGCCTCTCTGATCTACAGGTGTGGACCACTTGCATATGGCGCGCACCTTGTCCTCCACAGTGCCCACCCCCTCACAGCCTAATGCCCCAGGAAGGTCAGTTCCCTGCTCAGGAGCTTGCGCTTGTCAGGGTGTAGCTTCAGCCCTGCTGCCCAGATCCTTTCCAGCACCTGCCACAAAGCGGTGACTGCTGAGGAGAAGTAGTTCCCATGCACCAGTATGTCATCCAGGAAAACGAGACATGCATGTGGGGCCCCTTCCAACACCCATTCCATCAAAAGCTCAAACATGGCCAGTACATTACATAGGCCAAAGCAACGAACCCTGAACTGCCACAACCCCTTTGCCAGTGCAGAACGCAGTCTTAGGTCTAGCTTCAGGGGACAAAGGGACCTGCCAGTAACCACTCATCAGGTCCAGGGACAAAAACCAAGAAGAGCCAGCTACCAGGTCAAGGCATTCCTCCACACGAGGGATGGGGTAAGAGTCTTTTTTAGTTACCTCGTTAAGCTTCCTGTAATAAACACAGAGGCGCCACTCTTGCCCTTACTTAGGGACCATGATCACTGGAGATGCCCAGGGGTTCTCAGATGGCTCTTTTATGCCAGCACGTAACATCTTCAATAGATCCTGCTCTGCAGCTTCTTGCCAGCCCAGCAGGAGACGGCACGTACAGTGCTATATGGGTGTAGCATCCCCCATGTTAATACTGTGTTTCACCAGGGAAGTCTGCCCCAACTGGTTGTCAATGCCACAGTTGTTTCAGCCATGGGCTCATGCTGAGGTGTACCATGTGGGCTGATTTCTCGCCCTCGGCCTACCTGCCTGGGGTCCCCCTGCCACTTCACCGGCTTGCTGGCCACCTGGTGGCCTCATCTTTACCACATGGCCACTGATGAAACTCAATGTGGCATTCACCAGGTCCAACAGATATTCCTGATCCCTCAAAAAGTCTAGACCCAGAATACATCCTGAACATCAGCTACCCAAACCAGGTGTTGCACACTCTTACCCCCAACTGCTAACCTCAGCAGCCCGCGCCCTCTCATTGGCGCTAGCTCACCAGTTACTGTGCGGAGCTGGACTGCTGTACCCTCTAGCTGCATCCCTTCTGGTACCACCTCTGGCTGGACCACCGTGACTGTAGACCTTGTGTCTAACAGGGCCATGCCCGAAACCCCTTCGATGCAGAATGGAATGTGGCAGATGTCTGACATCAAAGTCCACCCTACCGCAACCACTCCATGCTCGCCTACCCAGTTGGTACAAGTGGGCATGACAGCCTGTGTAGGTGAGGAGTGGCACACGGGTGTGGGGGCCTGCAGCATCCCGCCTACCGTGACTCGCACTGTTTTCCGCTGGTTTAGCTCATGCTGGCCAAGATCTGACAAAGTGGCCTGGCTGCCCACATCCCCAGCAGAAATGGACTGGTGCCTGCTGTTCTCCTCCACCCAGGCAGGCTTCTGCACCGCCCCACTGCAATCCCCGGCTGCCCTAAATGCAGGAGGCGAATTAGCGCACTGCAGTGCCACTCCCATCTCCCTCTCTATTGCTAACTCCAGGGCATGGGTCCGTGGACAGGGTCCATGGACAGGGTCCGTGGGGGAGCGAACTGCGTGTGGACATGAAGATGCACCAGAGAAATAACCCTGATAAACTCGTCACGGGTTAGCTTACTGTGCACATCTGGTGGCATGTGTGCGTAAGCACGCCTGGCTAAGCTTTCGACGTCATTAGTCAGGGATCGCAGAGATTCCCCAGAGTGTCTCCGACAGTTAAGCAGCTTAGACTGAAGGAGCTCCTAGCAGTAGCACTTCCCAAAACGTCATCTCAGCACACTGACCAACGCTCCATAATTAGCTTTCTCACTCGGGTCCAGCAACAGGAAGCAGGACAGAGCATTGTAGCTTAAACCAAGGGTGAGCTGGAGAGTTTTCTGTTCCAGTATCCAGCCACTCGCCTGGGCTAACAATTGAAACAGTGTGTGAAAAGCTTCCCAGTCTGATAATAATATGAAACTTTTCATACTTTACATTGTTAACTGTTGATGCTCTCCCTACAAGATTTCTGACCTGATTAAGAAGGACTGGAAGTGTCCTGCTCTTGACCAGCCTCTGGTCTGCCATCTTCTTTTGCTCTCTCCCTGCTCTGAACCTGCTCATTTTCAGCATCTGGCAGACTCACTCTTTTGGCCAAAAACGGCTGAATTCCCATCTGACACTGACCTTTTCTTTTCATATTCTCTATCACTGCCAAACATTATACAGTGTAATATTAACACACAAATGCAAATTACAGAGAAGCACATGAATTAGCATTATATTTATTAGTGGAATGCTAATGTTACATAAGAACATAAGAAATTTACAAATGAGAGGAGGCCATTTGGCCATCAAGCTCGTTTGGGGAGAACTTAACTAATAGCTCAGGGTTGTTAAAATCTTATCTAGCTCTGATTTAAAAGAACCCAAGGTTTTAGCTTGAGCTACACTAGTAGGAAGACTATTCCATACTCTAACTACATGCTGTGTAAAGAAGTGCTTCTTCAAATTTGTTTTAAAATGTTCTCCCGCTAATTCCCACTTATGGCCACAAGTTCTAGTATTTAAACTAATATTGAAATAGCCAATTGTCTGAACAGCATCCAGACCTGTTAGAATCTTACACTGTACACCTGGATCATGTCCTCCCTTAGTCTCCTTTGCTGAAGGCTAAACAGATTCTAAAAAGACATTCCTCTAAGATCAGGAATAGTTCTCGTAGCCCTCTGTTGCACCTTTTCCAAGGAAGCAATATCCTTCTTAAAGTATGGTGACCAAACCTGTACACAATATTCTAGGTAGAGTCTTACCAATGAATTATATAATTGTAGCATCAACTCCCTTGACATAAACTCGAGATGTAACCCAACATTCCATTGGCCATTTTTATTACTTCCACAAACTGGCGAGTGTGGGACATGGAAGAATCACATACACACCGAGATTTTTCTGTAATCAGCTCCCTTTATTTAAGTGGAACCCATAAAATATCTGTACTTTATATTTCTGCTCCCTTCATAGATTAGCTTACATTTGTCTATGTTAAATTTCATCTGCCAGGTATTAGCCCAGTTGCTAATTAAATCTAGATCCCATTGTAGCCTCTCCGCTGTTAGATCATTATCTGCTACACCACCCACCTTGGTGTCATCTGCAAATTTAACCTGTTTACTGTATGTATTGGTGTGCATATCATTCATGTAAATTAGGAACAATAGTGGTCCTAAAATTGAACCCGGCAGGACCCCAACATGAACGCAGGCCCCCTGCGACATTGTGCCTGTAATAACTACTCGCTGATGCCTGTCAATTAACCAGTAGGTAGGGTGACCAGACATGTCCTCTTTTTGAGACCTTGAAATTGCAAATTTGAGACTGCATCAGGCCGGGTATTTGAAATTGTCCGGGTTCTTGAGCTGCTTAAACATTCTTCATATCATGGACATCATACACACCTATTCACTTCCCCTCGCGCTAGTGGATCAGTTTCCCACCTGCTCGCGCTATTTGAAATATTGCTAGCCCCCCCCCCCCCCCCCTCCGCCCTGCTCACGTTAAGGTGTCCTCCTCACCTTACAAGTAGGGCCTCAGTTTAGTTATTACTGTTAACTAATTTTTATTAAATACTAATAGTTCAAATCTTCTTCTTCTTCTTTCTTTGTGTGTCAAGCAGGGCATAAACCAGTTTTTCCATACTTGGATTGCAGACAGAAGGGTTCTTCAGCCTGCACACTGAGAGAGAATGTGGTAGCTGCCTCCTGAGGAGCTGTGATTTGAAACTGACACCAGTTTAGGTCTGATGTAGTTGTTGTCATGGAGACAGGTCAGGTGTCATCCAATTACAGGTGTCACACGAATGTCTACGATGACAGTCCTTTGCATTATGGCCTGGCTTTATGCAACCATAGCAAGGTTTCTTTTCTTGCACATATTTTCGCCTTTCGTCTAGAGCAGGGGTGGGGAACCCAGGCTGCATATGGCCCCGCAAGACTATTTGATCCGTTAATTAATTAAATGATAAAAAACAAAAATACCAGCATACTGGTATTCGTGGGAACAAATACGTTTATATATATAGATACAGCAGTTATGTATTTTCCTGAAATAAAATGATATGAAATAAAACAATATAGTAACGAGGGGTTTCTGGATAATACATTCCGTTTCGGTTACTGTAAGAGTGAATGCTACAGAGTGAACACTACAGAGTGAACGTTTATCGCTATTGCTGACAAACCATTGCGTTAGTCAAAAAGAGAAAAGTTTATGCTGAATGTCAAAGCTTAGTTTAAAGGCAAGCCGGTGTGCTTAGTTTGTGGAGATGCGCTCGCAGTGATGAAAAAGGTTAATATTGAGCGTCTTTACAGCTCGAAACACACCAAACTGGATGACTTGAAAGGACAAATGCGCTTGGATAAAGTTAACACTCTCCAGGGAGTTTGGATGCCTAACAAGCTGCGTTCACAAAGCCGTTTTCTGACAGAGACAACATCATGCAGATAAGTTTTCTGGTGATGAACTAATTGCTAAAAAGCTGAAACCTCATTCAGAAGGAGAATTTGTAAAGGAGTGCCTTGTTGCTGCTGCAGACCTGCTAGCAGCGTACAAAGTAAAATTGTTTAATGTGTCAGCTTGTCTCGAAGAACCGTCACAGAGCTTATTACTGATATGGCACAAGATATTGAAAACACACTGAAAGACAGCGCAAGGTTTTCTTTTTTTTTCTCTAGCTTGTGTGATGAAACAACAGACATAACAAATACTGCCCAATTAGCCATTCTTGTGCAAGGGATCACTGCAGAGTTTGATAGGAAGGAGGAATTGCTGTTTTTGCAAGCCATGCATGGCACTACTAAAGGTGAAGATTTGTTTGAGCGAGTTATTTTAGCTATGAGCAAATTTAAACTGCCATTTGAAAAGTTAAGTGGCCTTACCACAGATGGAGCCCCTGCCATGGTTGGTCAGCAAAAGGGATTAACATTATTGAAATGAGTCATCTCAGTTTTGATCCAAGTGAATTAGTTTTATGCCACTATCACACATCAAGAAAGCCTTTGTGCACATTCCCTGAAAACAGGAGTGGTTTACCAGGTAGCCACTGACATTTTTTCCTCCTCATCTTTTCTTACTGTTTCTCACTAGTTTCACATTTTGCTACATTCAATGTCACTACTGGTAGAATGAGGGCCCATCTGGACCCTACAGATCAAATTTTTCCCATAAGAAATAATGGAAAACTGTGGCGAGAAGGAAAAAGACAGGAGGCAGATGCTTACTCCATGAAAGGGATGGAGCACTTTTTGAATAAACACAAATAGAACCAGAGAGCAAGATCCGGTTGCCGCCAAGATAACTAAAAATTAAAACAGGAAGTCGAACAAGCCTTCAGAATAAGAGCACCTCTGCCCTGAGAATTCTGATATGAACCCGCTACACAGCCCCCCCCAGAATTCACAGGCATCTAAATCTAAATGGGCCGGCTTCAAATGGTCCACAGAAACATGGTCGGCCTTACCACCCATTTCCAAAACAAAAAACTTTTCCCCAGGCTGCAGCACACGAAAAGGCCCATCATAGGGGGGATGCAAAGGATCGCCATGGGCATCATGCCGAACAAAAACAAATTGAGCATTCACCAGATTCGGGGGAATATGAGAACGTAGAAAACCATGATGCAATATGGGTGTTGGACCAAAAGTAGCCACAGCTTCCTGAAAAGCGGAGCGCTGCTGCAAGGCTGACCAAGCAACTGACACATCTGGCAGAAAGTCACCAGGCAAGGGCTGTCCATAGACTAACTCAACAGAGGAAGTTTGCGATTTAGCCTTCGGAGCGGTCCACAAACCCAGCAAAACCCATGGAAACCTTTCAGACCAAGAAGCACCCTGAAGAGATGCATGAAGGGCAACCTTCAGAGAGCGGTGAAAGCGCTCACACAACCCGTTAGCTTGCAGGTGATAAGCGGTGGTGTGGTGTAGAGTGATCCCTACCTCACGGGCAAGTGCACCCCATAGTTCGAATGTGAACTGTGGTCCGCGGTCAGATGACAGGTCAGCAGGCACACCAATACGAGAGACCCAGGAATTGATGAAAGCCTGAGCCACATCTGCCATTGCCGTGGAGGCTAATGGTTAGGATGACCAGATCTTCCATGTCAGGGAGGACACTTTGAGCTACTTCAGGTTTTACAAACTACTTTTAAATTGAAAGGCTCCTGTGCTCGGCTTGTTTCCTTGTTTCCTTCCTTTCCTTGTTTCTTGTGCTTTGACTGGTTTGTTTCCTTAACTGAAAGACTCATCCAGCTGTTTCACATTAGCATTAGTGACACATGCAGCAAGAGCTCAGTGCTCAAGTGAAATCCAGGTCCATTTAACTGAAATAGTAATTTACAATTACTGTCCTAGCTCAGAGTGTCCTCCCTGACATGGATTATCTGGTCACCCTAATGGTACCACCACTGGCCAGTGGGTTGTCCGATCAATGATTGTTAAATGGTGCGTGTAACCATGGGATGGTGGCAATGAACCAACTAAATCCACGTAGACATGATCAAATCTATGCACAAATCCAGGAAATGGCACACAGCTAAGTACAGGCCAAGGAGCTCACGGTCAAAAGCACTGTACTTGCGCTCATTCAGGTACAACTGGCGACTGAAAAAGGCCAGCGGCTGCCTTTCCCCATTAACCAGTTGCTCATGTACTGCACCCACAGCAACATCATAAGCATCTGTAGTGATGGCAATGGGAGCATCTGGCAAGGGGAGAGCTAGCATCACCCCTCATCATAGCATCTACCAAAGCCCGTTTAGCATTATGAAATGCCTGAAACCGCTCCAGAGTCCACTTAACCACCGCCTTAGAAGAAAAACCCTTAAGTGCAGAGTTTAGTGGGCACATAATGCGGGTAGCCCCAGAGATGAAAAAGTTAACCATTCCCAGAAACTCTTACAAGGATTTTACCGTGACTGGCTGTGGGAAATCCCAAACAGCAGCAATTTTCTCTGGGAGAGGCACTGCCCCCTCTGAAGTAATGCGGTGGCCAAGAAAATCAACAGAATGGACACCAAACTCCAAACTGACACTTTGTAACATTTACAATTAACCCATGAGCACTAAGATGTGCAAACAATGCCCAAAGATGAACCAAATGCTCATCCAAACTGGTGCTAGCAACTAAAATGTCATCTAAATAAAAAAATAGGAAAGGCATGTCCCACACAAAACTATCCATTAAACGCTGGAAAGTTTGAGCTGCATTCTTGAGCCCAAAAAGCATCCGAAGAAACTCGAACAGAGCAAATGGTGTAACAACAGCGGTCTTAGGGTTGTCCTGGGGGTATACTGGAACCTGATGGTAGCCCCTAACCAGGTCCACCTAGAGAAAATGAGAGTGCCTGCCAAACGGGCAGAGAAATCTTGGATGTGTGGAACAGGGTGCCGGTCAGGGGTAGTTAAGGTGTCTATAGTCCCCACAGGGGCACCAGTCACCCCCAGGCTTGGGCACCATATGGAGAAGAGAAGACCAGGGGGTGTCAGAATGCCGAACAATCCCCAAACGTTCCAATGTGGCAAACTCCTCCCTGGCGACAGCCAGTTTCTCAGGGTCTAGGCACCTTGCTTTGGCATGCATTGGTGGGCTTGCTGTTTTGCCGAGGTTGCGGAAAAGTGTGGTGAGGGTGGGAAACTCTGTCAGGAGGCGCTGGAAAGCATCAGCTGAAGCAAAAACACCAGACAGGTTGGGAGGGCCAGCCCCGCTGAGTGTGGAAGGGAAAGAGCAAAAAGTCTACTCATTTATTAGGCGCTTATTTTTAACATCCACCAGCAAATTGTTGGCACAAAAAAGTCAGCCCCTAACACTGGAGTGGAAACAGTGGCCAAGACAAAAACCCATCAGAAATTCTGTCCGTGAAAACAGAGGACTACTGGCCGATCGGCAGAAGTTTCAAATGAAGTGCCGTTAGCAGCCTCTAGGGGAAAACCACGCACTCCTGACTTCTTGTCTAGCTAGCAGGCGGGGAGGACGCTCACCAAAGTGCCCATGACGCACAGAAAATGCCAGCCAGAAATGGAGTCTTCAACAAATAGCAGACTGCTTTCTCATCCGATGCCCGGCGCAGCTACAGGGAGCCAGTCCTGACGTTTCCCGGTGGCTTAAACAAGCAGAGTGGGATGCATTTCTTAGTGCGCACACCTAAACGGGCATGATAAAAACAGTGACCGGACTTAGAGTCTTGCTGAGCTGCAGCAATGACGCCAGGGGCAGAAAAAGTGACAGCACAGCGCAGGACTGATTACTGGCAATGTAAACTCTGTCTGTTTCTCTCGCCAACTCATGGAAATCTGTAAATGGGGAGTTTGCTAGGGCTGAGCGAACGGGAGCTGGCATCCACTGCATAAATAGCTCGAGAAAAATAAAACAGGGCTGATGTCTGCCTAGCTACGACAACATGTGGTCCATAAGCTCGGATGGTTTCTGATCCCCCACGGAGGGCAAGGCGAGAAGCTGACATGCCCGCTCCGCCTCCGAAAACTTGAAAGTGCGATTTAAAAGCTTCATACTTGCCATCCGTTGGGGGATCCTGTAGAAAACTCACCACCCAAGATGCTGTGGCATTCTCCAGTGCAGCAATGACATAATAGTATTTTATGTCGTTCTGCATGATGCCCCAGACGGCGAACTGGGCTTCAGCCTGTGCGAACCACACAGCAGCATTTTCATGCCAGAAGTCTGGCAGCTTTAAAGCTACAGCATTAGCTGTCATGCTGAGGAAAACATGTACGAGGAGATGTTGGGATCACCAATGTGGTGAGAAGGAAAATGACAGAAGGCAGATGCTTACTCCGTGAAAGGGATGGAACACTTTTTTATTCACAAAAAGAAGAACCAGAGAGCAAGATCCGGTTGCCACCAAGATTGATAAAAACTAAAACAGGTTCACTACTTCCGTGTGTCACGCCCCCTTGTTAACCTCATGTTGGATTCCCATGTGATCAGCTGTTTCTGGTTGTTGTCATTAGTCCTCTGTGTTAAGTCCGCGTTTCAGTTTGTTTCCCCAGTTCGGTCATTGGGTGCATTCGACTTGCTTACAGCCCTGGCTTAAAGTAACGCATTCTGATCCTGACGCAATGCATTACACTTTTCCCTTACTGGCTGAATAGTTTAGTTACACGCATGACGTTTATATCCCAGGCAGTACCGATGCGTAACCTGCTATTTCTCCTGAAGATCACGTAAAGCAGTGAGAACTGGTTTTTAGTTAATGTACCTGATAAAATAAAGTTTAAATAAATGATATAAATGCTCTAATAGTACATGTAAGTTAGTGGTTTATTCATTGTTAGTTACTGTATTGTTGCGCTGCTTTATTAGGTTATTGGTTAATCGTCCAGTCTGTAAAGAAGTCATTCAAGTAAGAACTGCATTGTCGTATGACTAATTCCCTAGCGTGTACAATTTATATGCATTCATGGTTTGACTTCTGATATTCAGATCGAGTTCTAGGTCAAACTGGTTTTTCAAGAAAGAAAAATTTATTTCTTGAACTTGGAGAAACTAGACCTTGGTGAAGTTAATGCAATTCATGTATAAGGTCACTTCTGCTGCTTCATGTTTCAGTATATGCTCTGCCAGATATATTCTGCTGTGCCAAATCCCTCCCTTCAACTGGTCATTTCTACAATGGTACCCACCTCCCATGGTGACATTTAGTCAAAGGGCCCAGAATTAAAAGCTGTGCCTCTGGGTATATGTCTCACTTCAGATTATGGAGGATGAGCAGTACCTGTACTGTATTTACTTAATGGTGTATTGTCAGTACTGGTGATTGTCCTGGCCACAGACTGTACAGATTATCAGCCTTTGTTGTTTTATTGAACTCGTTATATAGTGCAGGAAGTAATTTCACTCGTTGCTGTAGATTTTACTTATGCTACTTTAAATGAACCAGCAAAATGTGCTCAGGTGTGCCCTTTGTTTCAACACAAAGCAAGTCTGCAGTGCTGTGCCTATAAACAACCTCCACCAGACTTTGGAGTACCTTTCAGAATATAAGAATCCCTTTGTTATGTTTTGTGATAGTTTAGGCTGGTTATTAAAAGTGTTAAAGAACTTCTTACTATTGAGTACAAGCTTCAGATAGATTTAGTTCTGGACATTGAGGTCTATGTTGCACAGCACAGTGGCTTGACTAGGATTTGCTGTGCTCCATTAGAGTTGTTTGGGTTTGGGGGGGGGGCACTGACATCTCTCTGCTCAGAATTCAGGGGAATTTCCGCTGCCTTGAGTGCCAATTTCTATTTTCGAGTTTTTGCTTTTAGACATACCAGGGACTGCAAACTGAAGGAGTGTGATCATTTATACCAAAGGGGAATTCCACTTTGTGCTGGCTGAAGTAAGCAAAGCTGCATTAGGAACAATGGGCTGATGGATCAGTTACGGCCTTATATCTTTCAGTATACTGGGCTAAATGTCAGTTTCATTTTTTTAACAAGAATTTGTTTTAAAATGGCTACACATATTTTTAAATCATTTGCTTGTTTAACATGTTTAAATTGAATTAAGAGTGTTTCTTGGTTTACGTGAGCTGAAGCTTGCAGTCATATTTTCAGAGGTGTCTAATTAGGCAATTCACATGTGCCTCTCTGCAGGCTAAGAGACCCTTCTGCTCGCCTGTCTTGGACAGAGACCTCATTCCTCACCGCCATGTCACAGTCACAATCATCACAAGCGTCAACAGTGAGTGACATCGTCAGCCAGGATGTCTTTAACCAGCTCCTGGAAATGCTGGACCAGTGAGTATAATGCCTACTGGGGAAAAAAGATGACATATGTCTCCATACACCTTTGAGGTATGAGAGTAATACTTGTCCTGCACTGGATTGTTGATTAGCTTACTTTCATTTAGTCAGGATAATTTGTACATTTTATGTTTACTGTAACAACCTAATTCCATACATATTACACAGATTTATTGCTTTACATGATAAAAAATTACAGTTGTTTCTCAATAGTGTGGTTGTGACCAGTCTTTCGCATTTTTAAATAATATTTATTCTGGGCAATTTATTAATTTCTTTCCCATTCATGGAAATTGTTATAGATATTAACAGAAATTTCCACTGGCAGAAGCTGAAAGGTGGCAATCTTACAGATACATTTTGTTATTCAGTGATACTTTGGTTTGCAAGCATAACTTATTCCAGAAACATGCTTGTAATCCAAAGCACTCATATATCAAAGCGAATTTTAGCATTATAAATAATGGAAACTCAGATGATTCGTTCCACAACCCAAAATATTCATACAAAAATGATTGGTACAAAATATAAAGTAAAAATACATAAAGGAATTAACCTGCACTTTACCTTTGAAAAGAATCGTGGATGGTGTGAGGGAGATGAGAGAGAGGAGAAGAGGAGGGTTATTTTTAGGACAATTTTCACTATAACAGAATCACTGCTATGTGTTGGCTCACTGGAATCTTTTTCTTTTTGTGCAACTTTAAGAAGGGACCTATCGAATGACAGCTGCTTTTGCCTCCTTTTCGATTTCATGGACATTGCATTGTCGTTAAACAGATTCATCGCTTGCACTGCCACGCCCTTATTCGGGTGGGGCTTTTCTACTAAATATTACTATACAAGTGAGGCATGCTGACTAAGCGAAGCATGGGAAATGATTATCCACAATCCCACAGCGAGAGAGAGAGAGAGAGAGAGAAAGAACCATAAGCTCAGTTGTGATTACGTAATGTTGGGCAGAAAAAGTGTGTCCATGATACTCGTATTGCAAGACCTCGCTCATTCATCAAGTTAAAATTTATTTTAAGATTTTACTTGTCTTGCAAAACACTTGCAGACTAAATTACTTGCAGTCCAAGGTTTTACTGTATATCAGTGTATCTACATCTTATATATATGTCAAATATTTTTACTGGCAAATTGTATCATATATATATACCTTATCAATTGTTTTAACACTTGAGAAGTGCTGGTTTCTTTATTAAACACTCCAAAAGGTCATTGCAACATATTTGTTTTCACTGTGCAATGATGTTGGTTTACTTAATGTAATATTTCGCCACAGGTCAGCTTTTCATTCAGTTCAGCCCATAGAACTCAACTTCTCAGAGCAACCGGATGGGTCCCCAGGCAATGCTATTGAAATCAGCATGGATTGCATCACCATGCACAGCCCCAATGAGCACCTTACTGTGAGTACTTTTACACACTGGAGAAAAATGTCATTGCTTGTAATTGTGAATACCTTCTCAGTCCTGTTAAAGGCAATAGAGGATGCTTAAATGTCATGGGAATTATTCAACATGAAAAATAACATTTGTATGCTTTGGCAAGTTTTAAGTTGTTTTAAATGAAGTATGTATTAGATGGGAGACAACCCTGTAATAGAAGGATACATTGGTCCTGAGAACAAATTGAATGAGAATCTCAACATATGATACATTATTTCACTAATCATGTAAACTGTGTGGATGACACAGTGGTGCAGTGATTAGCACTGTCACCTCCCAACTCTGAAACCTAGATACGAGTTCTACGTGTGTGGAGTTTGCATGTTCTTCCTGCATCCTTGTGGGATTTCCTTTGGGTCCTTTGTTTTCCTCCCACAGTCCACAAAAATCATGCTGAGGCTAATTGGAGTTTCCAATTTGCTCCATAGGTGTGTTTATGTACACTAGCCTAAATGATTATTAGAAACACCTGTTCAATTTCTCATTAATGCAATTATCTAATCAACCAATCACATGGCAGTTGCTTCAATG
>JAABNY020000032.1:11629760-11643985 GCA_015164015.2 Brevimyrus niger
AGCAATGCCATTGAATCATTTTAATAGGTTACCTTTAAACGCATATAGCTCAGTAATGTCAGTTTTATGTATTTTCTTAGAGGGGGTGGGATTTTGTTGGGAAAGTCGGGGGAGAGACGCACACTTGGATTAGACTGGATAAACACATGCAGCATCTGAATTAAGAAAATGAAATTAAATAAATGAATAAATCAAGCCTTTATTACATAACACTAGGCTATAAAAAAAAATCGGGTCAGGAAGCGGGTCGGGTACAATATTTTTTTTTTTTTTTTGCGGTCCGAGTTGCGGGCGGGTTAGGGTTGTTTATACATTGACCCGCGCATCACTGGTGTGTGTGTGTGTTTGTGCGCGTGGGATATATTTTGTTTAAGGCTGTTTAATAAGAACATATGTATTTGCTCTTAACAGAATTTAACATTAGAAAATTTGCAAATTCACAGTAACAGTCAGTAACACAATAAAAAAGAAAAGTAATTTCTTTAGTACTTCAAATGAGTAAGCTGATATTTTGTTAGATGGCTAAATGAGCTTCACCTTGGTTCCTAACCCACTTCTCAGGAAGCCATCAGGCATGTATTCATTAAATTTCACCACAAGCCCTAATTAAATAATCATTCAATATTTCTATAAGATATTCCTTAGTCAAACGTGGTGTGCCAGTGGTTGAGTAAAAAAATACATTAATGTATTGGAAAGTTGCTACAAATACTGGGGTGATTTTGGAAGAGGATTTGTAATGGCTAAGCTGCCACACAAAAAAATCTTTGACTGCAATCAAAAAAACAAAAATACCCAAAAGTCTTGTATTTAGTTTGGTTACTTATGCTTAAGGGTAGGGGTTACCGTTGTCATAGTTGGAATTAGAAATGGTAGAAATTCCTTTAGAGATATGAATATGTGGACTGTGTGTGTGTGTGTGTGTGTGTGTGTGTGTTCTCAATATGCACACACATGTCTGTTAGAAAACTGCATCCACGATGCAACATTGTCACAGTAAAATGATACTGTTGTAATACTATGATGAGATCATTACAGAGCATTTCATGTCTAGAGTAAGAGGATAGAGAAGCCATCTTCTGTGAGTTTCTTTGAGCAGTTTTCACTGAAATATCAGAAGTTAGTGTAAATAGTGTGTGCCAGATAAATTGAGAATCCATTTTTAGTCTTGTGAATTGTATCTGCCAAATAGATCAAAACTCCTTTTTATTGTATCAATGAAACCTGATTGTCACGTCCCAATCGTGCCACTCCTCCTGTGTGCCATGCCTTCTCGTTTACCTCATGTGGAATCCTCTTGATTGCCAGCTGTTCCTAGTCTTTTACAATCGAGTCTGTGCATTTAAGTGCTTCCCAGTTAGTCATCCCTCTAAAAACCCTGAGTTTACCACTTATTCCTGGACTCCTGTGTTTCCCTTCCTGTTGTGCTTCTAGTGTATCCTGATACTGATAGATTGAGAACTTCTTTTCATTGTATCAGCATGGATGAGTTGCAGAAGTCAAGGTCCTTTTATGACTTACGGTTCACTGCTGTTGTACAAGCAGTGGTTTGAGCACAGTCTGAACAAAAATATAAGCAAAAAAATTAATCTGTAGCCACACCGTAGAAGATATTTTTATATTTTATAAACAATCCTCAAGAAAGTTTACAAAAAAAATAAATGAAAGCAGCTGAGAACAGCACCAGGTATTAGCTTTTGAATACATACATAATATAACACATCTTGGTTTTCAGACAGTAGCAACAAACTTTTCATAATAGTTTGGCATTGCTAAAATAAAATGTACTTAACCTTTGTTGTTGAATATATTTTATGTTTACCACTAATTTATTCTTTTGGAAATTCCTTTTCATAACATGAGGGCTGCAGTAATGTTAGAACCAGCAGCTAATCCTGCATATATGAATATTATTCCTTCCACAAGTGCTGCTTACTGTGCTTGTAATAACCCATAAGAAAATATACTTTAAGCATAACAGTTGTGTATGAATTCCCACTCTAAAGAATCAGTTTTTTTTTCATTGGATTTGTTATGTATTTATTTTAGCTAGGAGCCACAACAGTTGTCAGCAAAATGAATTTTTCAATACCACATTAAATCAGACTCTCAGATTTTTAAAACAGCATAATCTATATCTTAATGCAACCGTTACATTATTCTTTCAATTCAAGTGAACTATTAAAATTCAGTGAAAAACATTTTTTTTTGTTTGATACACGCATTGCATGCTATGTAAAGTCTCAGTTTATGGGTATTTTGATTAAGCTTTTAATCTTGTGGCAGAATATTCATGTATTTGAATACCTTGTTTACTTGTTTAATTTATTTCTATTTTATGGTTGTCTTGCTGGTCATCTAATAACGTTTCCTATTTCAAGCTGTTGACAAATTTGATAATTTCACTTTATTTGTACGCAGTAACACAGTGTGATTTTTTCTCCCTGTTTTGTCTCTGTAGTCTCAGTACACAAATCTGGGGCTCCTAAACGGCATGGACCAGCAGATACAAAATGGTGGCTCTTCTTCAACGAGCCCCTACAACAATGAGCATGCTCAGAGCACCGTGACAGCACCATCACCCTATGCACAGCCGAGCTCCACGTTTGAAGCCCTCTCACCGTCGCCTGCCATCCCATCTAACACTGACTATGCCGGTCCCCACACATTTGACGTTTCCTTCCAGCAGTCCAGTACAGCCAAGTCTGCCACCTGGACAGTGAGTATCTCACCATACATCTCACTTTCTTTCTGTGAACTGTGTTTTGTGTATATAATGCATGGTAAGGATGACCCTCAGATACATACACTTGTAATGGCTTTTGTCTTTTACAAAGAAATTCAAGAAATATCTTTTAACCACTCCTCACACATTTACAGTAAAGATCATTATTTAACTGGCAAAGCATGAATATTGTGGCTTCCTGATTTCTGCTCCAGGAGATTTTCATAAACCCGGTCGAAGTCTTCAAATATAGAAGCAGCACTAGATCCAATAACAGCACCATCCCTTACTCTTTGGCCCTGATTTGTTTTTTCAGTTAGCATGCTAAGTATAACAATAATTTTTTTGTTAGCAACCTTCTTCTTCTGAAAGAAAAGGATTTCATTCGCCTCAGGTGGTATTTATCTGCGTTTCTGAGCCAGATAAAATATGTTGTCCCACCCTTCTAGGTGTCAGAGGACTCCTAATAACTCTTAGTCTCTCCTAGTTTTTCCCTTCCTGGATTAAAATATTTTACAGTCTTATTTGTGCATTAATGTATTTAGTTATTTTTTTGTTTACTGATATAAGGCTTATTTTGAAGTTAGAAATAGAAAGAAAAGAAGAGTTTAGAAGTAGTTGCCTTGGCTATGTAGGTGTCTTTCTTTGTATCTGGGTGGCTAAAGCTGTTATATATTTGAACTCATAACTTGTAAATTCCAAGTTCCTAGTCGGAAATTTCAACTGGAATACCCCCTGAAGTCGAAATTCCTACTCCTTAACTCAGAGAAATCAACACAACCTGAGCTGAAAATTCAAGATGCCTGCACCCCTTATCAACAGAAGTTAAAACTGTAGTATTGAACTGTTCGTTATGACATACATCTCTTTTGTAGCTTATTAAATCTGTTGTACACACAGTACTATCCAACTGCTATCTCTGACTTTTTGCTATGTAAAATACTGTGTAATGTGTTATTATCCACTGATTTTGCTAAGAACAGCCAACAATTAACTGGGATAGAACTGGGGTCTGTTTCATTAAGCAGGATTTCTTGCTTAAGCAGACAGCTTGTCATATTTAAGGCAGTCCGGGTTAAATGTAAGTGAACAAAGATAAAGGTCATTTAAACTGGGGTCAATTAAATCTGACAAGTTATCCAGAAAAGCAAGAAATCTTGCTTTTTAAATGGGTTCCTCGTACTGCTAAATGGCTTTTGGACTTTTTGTACTGGAACATTATTAACTTGTTTGTGACGTCATTCCCAGTTCCAAGTCCTGACCTCTGAGGTAAAAGGAATGCAACATAAGTCAATGTTGAACAGTGAACCAGATTCCCAAGCATATTAGATGTGATTGAGGGTGTGGGGACAATTATTGTATTAGTGCTCAGCTTATACAACTGATTTTCACGTCTTTTTCTCACTGCAGAAATGGTTAGGTGAGATAGTAGTTTCATAGCAGCTTTTATCCTGCACTCTCCACTGATCCCGTAGCTACTTCTCCTGCAGATGGTGTCATTGTCTCACATGAAAAACGTGCTGGCCTTGCAGATGACAGAAAGATTTGTCAAAGTAAATTTTGTCATTCCTGAAGATACCTACTAAATATTGGTAATAGGTGTAAATACTGCCGATTTTCTGACATTATTGTTTAACAGGTAAGATAAATAGAACAAATGAAAGCTATTTTATAGCTTGTAACTAAACTTTGTATAGTAAAGAAAGACATCAATTTACAACTGACATCTTCTCATCTTTTATGTAGTTACACCCATTTTTGCCTTTGGCATCCAGTATACCATGACGTATATCTAGTACAGTGATGTCGTAGCCTTGCAAAATGGTATTCCTAATGTACATTTTAAAGATCAATTTCTGCTGCATTTGCATGAAACATTTTATTTCACAGCTTCTCTCATTGTTCTGTTAACTCTTTTATCATGATATAACATATTATTTGCATTCTTATTTAGCTAACACTAATATGAGAAAGTAGCAGTCAGAAAATCTGTGTTTAATTGAAAGTTTTTCATTCAAAGCATGTAAATTTTCAGTAACGTTGGCTTGGTTGTCTCAGTGCATGAAACATTTTGTTTCTCAGCTTCTCTCATTGTTCTGTTAACTCTTTCATCATGGTATAACATATTATTTGCATTCTTATTTAGCTAACACTGATATGAGAAAATAGTTCAAAGAAATTTCCCCATGAGGGACAATAAAGGATTGATTATTATTATTTTATTATTATTATTATTATTATTAGTTTAGAAAGTCTGTGTTTAATTGAAAGTTTTTCAGCCAAAACATCTTGGAGATTTTCAGTAATGTTAGCTTGGTTGTCTCAGTGTAGCTCAGCACAGGTTTTCTGAGAGATTTATTCATGATTTTTGTGTATGGGAATCGTTTGTTTCATTGTTAATCCAGGGAGCCCTTAATTGTTATTAAGCATGGAATCACAGTGTCAAAAGATTTAACAGCTTATTTGGTGGAAATAAATGGTAAAGTGTGCCTTCAGGTAAATAGGCAGATTAGAATAAATTTTGGAGCTGCTTTGCTACCATGGCTTATTGAGAGTGTGGGATAGTGACATTTAGCCGATTCCCACAGTGTACATTTTACCCTCTCATTTTGACATCCAGAAATCAGTATGTCTGTCAGAATAGCAATTGTTTACAGAGAATTGTGCGAGGGGTGAGTGACACACCTCAAAGACTCTTCTCCTCAGCTCTGCTCTGGGTGTATCTTCTCATAAAGTGCCTTGATGCAGGTCTGTTAGTGATGGATTTTGGGTATACTTCTGAATGCATTACTGAATTACAGTGACTACAGCATGTCACTGCATTGTCTTTTAATGTGGGGTAGGTATCTGGTACAAATAACAATTTTATATACGGTCAAGTCCAAGTACGGTCAAGTACGGTTTTGAAATGAGCCTTAGGTAATTTTTTTTCGATCTTCCAATAAGAATGGCATAAAATGTTAAATATCACATTTGACCACCTCAGTGAATAGGCTGGCAATATATTTGACCAACTCATTAATTCAGCAAAAATGACACCTCTCATACTTAAAACTGTGTAATTCTAAATAAAAATCAACAATCCCCTGGAGGACTTAGTCCCTGCTGTTTTGCTTGATGACTGCTTTCTGGAGACAAAACATAATTCCATACCTGGGCCTTAACCATTTCCTGCCTATGTTCGAGACACTTGTGGAAAGTATAACACACGTCGTTCCCTCAAGTTCTGGAATAAAGTGGACAGAGTTAGGCACATGTACATGTCCTTTGTCACTTTTGAATGTATTCTACCCAGTGCTCTTCCTTGTAAGTTTCCTTAACTTTATTCTTATACTATTTTATAAAGTCAGGCAAACCTGGGCTGTAAAACAAAATTTTGTCCTGCAGAGGGTCTTTCTAAATTTTATCTAATTTTTTATATATTTAGATTATCATTTGGAGTTCAGGAGTTCAACTAAGGCTTACTCTAATGGGTTAAGAGTCCATAGACAAAACTTTGGTAAACATGGTATGTCTTTGCTGTGAACCCTCTGTTCTGGGCCTGATCTTGGGAGCTTTGAATGGGTTAAGTTCAATGATTATGTCTCATATTGTGCCGTGGGCAAAGAGGTTAGGTAATTGTGCTAAGAGACGTGTTGTTTCTCCAAAACGGCAAGATATAGCTTGCTTCAGAACATCTGCAAACCCATCCCATTCCGCATGAGATGGAGCCGAGACTTGTTTGTGTCAAGAAGCCTGCCTTGACTTGTCTGTCACAGTGGACTGAGCCCCAAACTTTCAAAGAAGCAAAAAAACTGGAGTGAAAAGATTTGCTGATAGGGAATTGCTTTCTGGGTAATGCTTTTGAAAAAGCTCTATTTTAAACATGATGGTAGTGCTTTGAATACAACAAGGGATAGATTTGACAAGTCAAAGAAAGTCATTTGTCTTTCTACAGATGTAGTAAAGCCTTGACTAAATCCAACAAACTTTAATCACTGCAGATTGTGAGTGTGACTCCATACTAATCTTGGCATTGCATTAGTCTGCTTGCACTGGATGTTGTACAACACTTCTTTTCTCTTTTCTTGTATATTTACTTGGATAATAGAAATATCTGTGCATAGAGCTATGAAGGAGTCATGCACATACAATTTTCTACAAAACAAACTGTTACAAGGAACTATAAAGCAGGAAACATAATAGCATATTACATCTGGACAACTCTTTAAGAAATAAGGGAAAATCCACTATAATTACACAAAGCCTTATCGTCTTACAGTGCAGTTTTCTCACTGAGATCACATTATGAACTTGATATTTAAGCACAACTAATAAAACTGGACTACGTTAATTTAAAATGACTCTTTAAGGAAACATTCAGTTGATAGCCCCATGATTTCAGGCCGTGCTTTGAATTTGGAGTGATTTTACTCTGTTTAAAGTAGTTGATTCCGCACAGTTTTGTTATTGACTCAGCTGTTTTATGCAGGGTTTTAAAAATAGGATTTAGAATGTTCACTTTGAAAAGCTGTATTTCTTTGTTTACCGTATGCTTACATTAACCATGTTGGGCAAATGTTTAGACATCATGAGAGTGACATTAAGTTATTTTACATACATAGTTGTCCTATGCAGAATTGCAGGGGTCCAACACACACACCATTTACACACACATTTACACCTACGTACAAATTGGCAAATACATTTAAGTATTTGCATGTTACATGTTACTGGATTGTGGGGGGTAACCCCAGAAAAAAACACACAATGTCACAGGGAATACATGCAAACTCCACACACAGAGCCACGGCAGTCTTGATCCAAGAGGAGTGAGGTGACCATGCCACCATTTAGCTTTACATGATGCATCCAATTAGCAACCAATCCCTGTGCATCTGTCCTCTTCCTGACTTAATTTAGCATCTTCACATGTAAATTAAACTTTCACTAAATACAAGCATTCATCAACTAATTATCTACCTTTCACACTGCCCCAGGGTCTATTTATACCAATTATGTTGAGTAATCGCTACCAGTTTGATAGCATGGCTACTATAATGCTAGAAATTTATTTGATATCCCCATGTCAATTCTTTCCATTATTCATGACATTTTTCCTTGTATTTTTTCCAGTTGCTTTTATAACTGCACATAATTATCTTGATATGTTTGATTAAGTCATTTTTTGAAAAGGTCTATGGAAATACTTTCTTAATGATGGTGATTAAGTGCTCCCACAGCCAAATGTTAAAATGGAGGGTTTTTTTCTGAAGCAGGTGTGTTTTCATCCTATGGAAAGAAAAAAAACACTTTGCATTTTTGTATGATTAACCAGGTTGGGGGAGGGGGTACTGTAGACATGACACTACTTGTAAGGTACCTAAGAAGACAAGACTAGAGGCGCCTAACGTGCTTGCTAGAAGCCCAGTGACTGTCATAACTTGTTTCAGTGTGCCCGCAGCATCAGTCTGCAGGAAGAGAACAGTGCACAGCTAGATCTGTCCCAGCTTGTGTTGCCAGGGACTTGTGCTTTCAATTCATTCATTAAAACTGTGCAACCAACTATAATTAAATTACTGGTCAATGTGATCCAATTTAGAGATGAAGAAGAAAAATAAGAGGTCTATTAAAATCTGGACAAATTCATATTCTTTGTGTTCAAATCCCTTATTGCAAAATTGAATTGAGGTGCTAACAGTTTAGTGATGAAAATCTAACAAACTTTGGTTTATTATGCTATATCCTGCATGGTCTGCAGACAATAGTCCTGTACTCAATATAAATATGCATTAGATTTTCTAGTTTCAAACATAAACATACTGAATTCTTCTTCATTTGTTAAAGTACCCCTTCTGAAATAACTTTATCTATGTAGCTATTTTTATGATTTATCATTATTAAGAAGTGATAATAATTTAGAGATTATGAAGAAGGGAATAAAACACAAAACAAATTTAAGATGTATCCCTAAAATATTAGGTTTTATTTTGTCCCTGAGGTATGTAGATAGATTCAACAATAATAAATCACAGCCCCTAACAGACAGAGACACACAATAATCTTAGTGAAGTCCCTAAACAGACATGAAGGATGTTTAGAGTGTGTCCGACCATAAACGATTCATTTAGATGTGTGTGTGTAACTATGTCTATCTTCGACTGTACAGCAAAGTCCAATGCAATGCCAAATCAAATGCAAATATAACTCAAATGCACACCTTCATCTTCTTCATAGCATTTGAGAGGCAAAACCTGGTGAATTCTTCAGACATTTGTTCATCTTTTTCTTTTTTAGGGTACCTAATTTACAGCAAAATTTTCAATTAATTTTAATATAAAATTAGTTTGATTGAAATGTGGAAAACCTTTTTGGAATCCTGTGATTCAGCAAACAACCCTTTGTAATATAAACAATAAAAAGAAAAACAGGATGACCATATTTTTGTTCTTAGAATTTTTTTTATTTAATTTGTTCCACCACCGCTATGTCTTAGATCTAGCCGATTTTTCAAATTATTTGCAGATGAATGAATGAATCCTAAGTAATAGCTCCTCCGACTTGACTAATTTTTATAAAGTAACTGCTGCAACTGATAAATTCATTTTTAAGCATCAGCCTTTATAACTATTCAAGTGCATTCATCAACTTTGTTGCCCTGTTAAGACTTTGACTTGGGCTTCCTTCCAAAACGAGCTCCCACCTTTCTGTAAATGGAGCTGCTCAGAGGTAAATTTGCATCCCCTAACATTGTGGCTTGAGGGCAAGGATGGTGTAATGGCCGGGAGAGTGGTGTATATGTTTCTGTTTTATTTGACCCATACCACATTTAACTAGAGCTGGCATTCTTCGGAAGCTTGTACCGCGTGGCTGAAATCTGCCCCTACCTCAAAACCAGCTAGCACAGGCAAAAACAAAATGGCATTGAGCAATGGGTGCTCATCACTGGCCACTGCCGTCTATTTTTGTCACGTCTGACGTAATTTTTGTAACTGGTCGTAGTCCAGGTTGGATGGAAAGCATCGGCCAAAAAGCAGGGGGAGACCCTAAAAGGAATGCCTGTCCATCACAGAATGTAGCTGCAGAAACAAAGGAGAGCATACAGCAGCAATCGGGAGTCAGACTCATAGTCTGGGGATTTGGGGTTACCAACTGAAATGCTGCCTGGTCTCAGATATTTTCTGCCTCAAATAAGAAATCTCAGAAAAAAGATTTAAATAATGCTTTAAAACCCCATAATATTACTAAATATATATTTGAGTATATCTAGTCATAAGTGCCTCAGAGGCAGGAGTATTTTTTGTTGCTTTACATTGTTGGTATTTTTAGGTGTGACTATCCAAAGTATTTGAAGGTCAAATGTTTAAGGATCTAAAACCCTCAGGGTGTGGACCATTTCCTCTGTGACTCTGTGTGGTTTGCCTTCCTCTCATTTTGCTCTCCACTCAGGATGTGTGAAGTCATGTGGAATGTCAGTCTCGCCATGTCTTTGTACCGTACTCAATCAATCTGAAGTGGATTTAGCTCACCAATTTAGAAATTGTTGCTGAAATTGATTTATGATAAAGTCACTGCAACTGGTGTATCTGATCAGGGATAAATTGATTATTGTTACTCTATTACTGTTTTTATAAAACAACTTAAACAGGTCCTGTGTGAAACAGGTACTCTGAGTAGTTACTCTACAAAAAAGAGCATCACCTAAACATTAAGCCAAGATGAAGAGAGGCTTCATTGCTGAGGCAGAGTGTGGCATCAGCAGATGCACTGGGACCCGTATCCTCCCCTAAAGTGGTGGTGTAAGTAGACCATTGAGGTGACATCAAAGTGGGCGTATTTCTTCTGGGTTTGGCAGAAGCCAATTCGCCATAGTAATGTGCCCCATCCACACCCTGCTGCAGAGGCCAACTCACAGAGGGTGGTGGTTAAGAGGGGAAAATTCCTGTTCTAGCTGCAGAGGGGTGTGCTGCTTTAATTAGAGGCCTCAGTGCTGCATGCAATCTGTAAATCCAAACAACCGAGCAGGTTGCCATGGAGCGTTCAACCTTTGTATTAGCAGCGCTTACTCTTGAAAGGGACAACTGTAGCAGGGAGTCTCTTTGAGAGCTGAACAGTGTGGTTTCATTTAGCTTGTTTACTTTTAGTTGGTTTTTGACAGCATTTAGCAGTGACTGCATTGCTTCTGTTATTTAAAGAAACTGTCTTCCAGTTGTTGATAATCAATAAATGTAATTTAAATAAGGTGCACAAAATCTAATAAAATGTCTGTGGCAGTATGCTTTGTGGGTGTGTGTGTGCTCTTTTACAGTGTGTAAGAGTGTAAGAAGGAAAAAAGGAGCATTGCGGGTGCTGACGTGCATCCAATGTCAATGCCAGACTTGTGTAATTTTATAACTCAGCCCAGACAGGTGCTGGGATGGGCCCCTTTCATCGGAACATTTCATATCAAAAGTTCATGGAAATGGAATTCTGTGTATCATTGTTCTCGAGAACAGCCTTCAGCGCTCTTCAGCACAGTTTTTTTTTCTTTGAAATTAGCGTGAACTGGAACATGCTCCATTTCGATGCTCACCCGATGAGTAAGGCTTTGAGAGGTGTTGAAGCACAGTATCAAATTGTGATGGCAGCTGAATTATCAAGAAAGTCATCATTTTAAAAACTTAGTGTAACCCACTGTAGGCAGGGCTATGCTGCTGTGTGCTTGTTTAAAGTGGTACTGTATAAGAAAAACTACAAAAGCACGACACACAGTGTAACACTGAAATAAGGCTCTTGACTTGAGTGATTATTGTATGTGCAGTGAATGCAGCTGTAATTACTTCAGGGAACAATCCAAGCCTAAGTGTTTTAAATTATTTGGTTTTCACTTTGTGGTGTTTCTGATTGGTCATTAAAAGTACAAAGAATGTTTCATTGCCATCCTTTGTGAATGAAAGTCCAGGCAGATTTAGAACCTGAGGGGAATGTTTGACACTTGGCTTAAGAAATAACCCGTAGTCAGTCTTTGGGAGTCCCGGGGGGCTGAGCTGGAAGACATCAGAGCCTCTTGGGTGTGTCCTTAAAATTCTCAGTGTGAATACAGGTGGGAGTGGGTTAAGATTAACTGTTTTTATGAAGACTATAATCACAGGGTAAGCTTTAACCCTTTCTGCTCAAAAGCTGAAGTGTGACAAGTATGTACCTTGTGTAGTAGCAAATAAAGCAGAAGTGCGTCAAGCTTATAATTGCTTTGCTGTTGTGCTTTTTAATTAAAAGTCACATTAACATTTTTTCTGTGTACCATCTGTTCTGTGCTAACCATTAACTTTAGGAAAACAGATCATCCCTATTACATTTCATGTCATTTATGAATACTTTTCTCCAGAAAGTGATGCACACTGTATCTACACATGATGAGGTCTCCATAGTGGACATGATATTTTAATGCATAACTTTGAAAGCAGACTCCAAAGTACTGTCATTTCCCTCTGGAGGTCTTTTTCAGCAGCAGACAGGACAGCTGAAAAAGTTGGAATCTTGATGGAGGCTTTTCTTTTGTTTTTGCTTTCCTTAGTATTCTACTGAACTGAAGAAGCTTTACTGTCAGATCGCCAAGACTTGTCCGATTCAGATAAAGGTTATGACCAGTCCACCCCAAGGTGCAGTGATCCGGGCCATGCCTGTGTACAAGAAGGCAGAGCATGTGACTGAGGTGGTCAAGCGCTGCCCCAACCACGAGCTCAGCCGTGAGTTTAATGATGGTGAGTTCCTTGCCATTTAAGGTCAAAGATAAATTGTTTAAAGGATGTCAGTTCAAGTGCCATGTGTGGACCTGCTGATCTGCCCTTGAGCATAGTGCAGTATATTATCTTAATGGCTTTGTTAACATAGAAAGTTATTTTTTTATAAAAATCAATATGATAATAATAGTAACTCATTTTCTGAGCTCATAAGTCATTTTACACTATGTTTACTTTGTTTGCACTATATGTGTTTGGCACTATGTGTATGTATGTCTGTGCTGCTGTATGCACCAGAATTTCCCTAGTGATCAATGAAATTATTCATACTCTTACTCTCAATCTTAATCAAATCATTTATACTGCCTTATAAGTTTATAACATACTTTATTAATTTACCCACCCACACATGAGTTCATCATTACTATCATATGAATATTGGTTAAATGGTAATTGCAGGTTCTAGTCCTTCTCTGCAATAACTGCAGAAAACTTGGCTACAATTTGTGACATCTGTGTTTCGGTCATTTAATTGGTCACCTGTTATAAATTAGCTATTATGTTTAATTAAATTTTATTTGAAGTTTTACTCACAATAGAAGAATGTAGGGTACCCCTAGACTATTTAAAAGGATACTAGAAATAAATAAACAACAATTCCAATCCTATTTTCTTTTTCACATAAGAGTGGCTCTCAACCTTCCTAATACTGCGACCCTTTAATACAATTCCTCATGTGAAAGAGCCATTCGACCCCCAAAGGGGTCGCAACCCACAGGTTGAGAACCGCTGACACAAAATAACTGTATGCAGAAAAACAGCTCATTTGGCTTTTGAAAAGATTTCAGATGTAATTACTTGATTCTTACAGGTCAAATAGCTCCCCCCAGTCACCTGATCAGAGTGGAGGGAAACAGTCATGCTCAGTATGTTGAGGATTCAATAACAGGCCGGCAGAGCGTGCTGGTACCCTATGAGCCCCCCCAGGTGAGTCGCAATCTCTACCTGTCATGTGACTTATCATGAGGCACTTCAGGTGTTGCAGGTGTTACATGTGAATGTGCACACAGACTCACAGACACAGTCATAAAATTATAACTTTTTGCAAACCAATCATTCATTTCTATGGGAAAAATGCTAATGCTAACTATGACAACCCTTACCCAGCCTTAACTTTAACCATAAGTAACCAAACAAAATAGAAGACTTCTGGCATTTTGAGTTTTTTAATTGCAGTCACAGATTTTTATAAAAATTAAATTTCCTCTTGTTGAAAGGTAAGGAGCATGCACTGATTACAGTGTGTTGCCGCACCCACCACACTCAGAACCTGAGAACCTGAGGGCAGCCATGTGCTGGGTGATACCTCAGCACCACACTAGTCTGAATGGACCAGTGTGAGGTTTCTTTCCGGTGGCTGGAGTGCCAATCCTGCCACCTACCTCCAAGTTATTCCCTGTAAGTTGGAGGACTACCTTATAGGGCTGGATGTAGATTTACATCATATCCAGGATAAAGCAATTGCAGGTTAAGGGCCTTGCTTAAGAGCCCAATTGATTAGAATCACTATGGGCATTTATGGGATTTGAACCAGCAACCTTCCAGTTACTCGGATAGATCCCTAGCCTCAGAGCCACCACGTTTGGCCCCTGTTGTCGGGACCAAAAAATTTTTCCCTAAATGTTAAAATAACAGTTCTTTCATCACATTGTAATGTATACCCGAACCACACACACACACACACACACACACACACACACACACACACACACACACACACACACACACACACACACACACAC
>JAABNY020000032.1:11653961-11667238 GCA_015164015.2 Brevimyrus niger
GGCAGAAATATTGGGAATGTCCATAAGGGAGTTAATGCTTGACGTAAGTAAATCCAGATTAATATTCTTAATATTGCAAAAGGAGATGAAACAAGGGAACTTCTGAACAGAAAATGTGAGTTCAACTTTAAATGAGATGAAGAAATGATCGGTTATGGGGAGTTCAACTGCTGTACAATCAGAGCAGCAAATTAAATCCAAAATGTGGCCTTTAGAGTGGGTCAGAGCATCTCTATACTGTGGAAGTCCACAACTCTCAAGACAAGATGTAAAATCTCTTGTAAAGGGGTTATTATTATTATCCATGTGTATATTAAAATCCCCCAGCAATATTATATTTGACGATAACGTAGATAGGTGGGTTAGAAAAATAGCAAAGTTATTTAAAAAGTCACTATTTGATTTAGGGAGACGGTAAACAGTTGCAATGATGGTAGGAGTAGGTCCAGACAGTTGACACACAGTGGATTCAAAGGACCTGAATGCCTGAACAGACACCGGGGAAACTCTCCATTTTTCACGGTAGATTATCGTGAGACCGCCTCCCCGGCCGGAGCCACGGGGTTCAGAGATGTAAACAAACCCCGGAGGAGTAGATTCATTAAGCTGAGAAAAGTCATCAGGCACTTAACAACTTAAGTGTTCAATGGGCATACAGTATCTAGATCCAAGGAAGACTCGATACCGGCGAGCAGCGGCAGTCAGATCGCGCCAGCGTTCGCCCAACCGGAAATGATACCAAGAAATAGAACATAATAGACCTCAGCTGTGCTGCCCAGTAGTACCACAATATGTTTGGACATTTTAAACCTTCTCTGTCAAATGGTAAATACAACAAAGATAAACGAAGTCTTGCCTTCCTATTGTATGGATTCATCTAAAAACCTATTTAAATTTAGCATATTAGTCTCATTTTTTGCACTACACTTTCCCCACTCCCGTGAGATCCCCCCTAAAACCACCCTGACTTACAGTATCACTAAAAACTGTTCCACACCTAGTGAGGATCAGTCAAACCACCCTTTGATATCCTTTTAACTGAACACTCACTGGTGCTCTACCTTATAACACTCACCTGAAACATGTTTACTTTAATCTATAATCTATAGACTTTATAAATCTATAACACAAATTTCTTCTTATTAATAACTTAAATATAATATCACACGTGTCTGATATAGCCTAATCATAACGTGTATATTTGAAAGGATTCCCAAGACGCGCAGTTCCTGGTGGATTGGGTCAAACTGTTTCCTCAATTGGTGTATTCCAGTGGCCAAGTCAGCATAAAACCGAATTTGTCGGTTCTTGTACCGAATGTCTTTTTTAGCCCGTGCAGCTGCGATGACCGCCTGTTTATCCTTGTAGTTCAGAAACCTCATTATTAGCGTTCTCAGCGGCACCTTGGAGTCCTTTATAGGTCCGATTCTGTGCGCTCTTTCAATAATACCTGAGGGCTGTAACGCCACAACATCCAACACTTCTGGGATCCACTTCTCCAAGAAGGAGCATGCATCCCATCCCTCGGCCCCTTCCGGAAGGCCCACCAGTCTTAAGTTATTCAAGCGGGATCTGGTTTCTAAGTTCACGAGTTTTTCCTCCAGAGCCTTGTTTTTTGACTCCAACTTATTTACTTTAGCTTGCAAGTGAGCAACGCCGTCCTCCGCGTTTCATATCCTCAATTCCGCCTGGGACACTCGTTCATTGCAGTCGGTCATTTCCTTCTTCATACTTCCTATCGCCATCATAATTCCATCAAATCTGGATGAAAATTCAGCTTTCATGGAGTTTATGGCAGCTAGTATTTCATCCGCCTTCACTCCTTCACCACTGGTCTCGTCCTCCGCCGTATCTTCGTTACCTTTCTGTGTCTCACCACAAACGTGATAATCAGTTAACTTTGGTTGCTTCGTCGTTTTGCTATTTTCTTTACTTACTTTGCCAGACCTCGACATTATAGTACTAACATCAACACTATGCTACCATGTTTTGTTGCAAATGGCAGTATTTTTAGTAGCAAATTATAGTAGTTAAGACAGAGCAGTGTGAGACACGTCTTCTCAGGTGGCCGCCATAACCGGAAGTCAAAGTAAACATTTTAAGGGTAAGATTTAACAGTTCTTTGTGGTTCACACATGGAGCACATGCATGCCTATTATAAGACTGGGCCAGTACTCATAAAACTTCTTAACACTGGTCTCCAGAATGGTTATATATTTTGTATTAAGAGTTATAAAATTCTCAGCAAAAAGTAGGATCTAAGAGCATTGTATTAAAATGCTAAAAGTAACCTTCAGCACAGTCTAAGCCTAATTCCTAAGTGGCGACAGTCAGCATTTATGCGTGGTGAAATGAGGATTACAAATTAAATCCCACCCCAAGAGAGTTAATTATCATATGTACAGAGTATAGTGTACAAAGCACAATGAAATTCTTACTTGTGTACCACCTCTATAGACAGGACATATAAGACTTCAGATAGAACATAGAAGACATAATAGTGCAAAAAATAGTACTATAATAACTCTTAGCTGCCTGTAGAACATGCAGTGGTGGGATGATACCATATGAATATATGCAAATATGTCAGCGTGAGTTGTAATAAATATCTAAATAAGTAAGTATGAGTGGCATAACATACAGTGACAGTGCCATGTAAATTGTTGTGTGCATCAGCACTGCACATAGAATGAGGAGACAGAATGTTTATTGCGAGAGAGAGATGCCTCTCTTATTACTGTATTACTGGGTATTGAACAGTCTTACATCACTGGGGTAAAAGCTGTTTCTGAATCATGCTGTGTGTGTATGTATTGTCCTAATTCTCCTGCCAGATGGCAGAAAAGTGAAAAGTGGCAGTGCAGGGTGGCTACAGTCTACTGTCTTTCTGAGACAGCGCATAGTGTAAATATCCATTTTTCACATAAAGTGGCGTGCTGATGATCCTCTGCGCTGTCTTCACCACTCTCTGCAAGGCCTCATTGTCTTGTGCAGTGCAGCCACCATACCAGGATGTAATGTTCCCCATGAGGATGGACTCCACAGCACACCTGTAGAAACGTGTGAGGACTGAGGTAGACATCCTAGCTTTCTTCAGACGTCTGAGGAAGTAAAGACATTGATGGGCATTTTTGGTGACAGCGGCAACATGCTCTGTAAACTTGAGGCTGACACTGAGGGTGACCCCAAGGAACCTGAAGCTGCTGATCCTCTCCACAGCATCTCCTCCGTTGTCGATGAGGGGATAAGCCGCATTCTGCTTCCTAAAGTCCATTACCAACTCCTTAGTTTGCTGATGTTGAGAAAGAGGTTATTCTCCAAGCACCACTCTGCCAAGAGTCTCACCTCCTCTCTGTAGGCCGTTTCATCGTTGTTGGTTACAGGCCCACAATGGTGGTGTCATCAGCGAACTTGATGACTGTATTGGTGCTGTGCCTGGCCACACAGTCATGTATGAACAAGGAGTACAGCAATGGGCTCAGGATGCTTCCTTGCAGGGTACCTGTGTTGAGGACCAGGGAGGAGGAGATGTTTTTGCTGATCCTCACGTGCTGCGGTCTGTTGGTGAGGAAATCCAGAACCCAGTTGCACAGAGGAGCTGCACTCTGAATATATTAGTATCATCATACCCTTCATCTAGCGCTTTCTTCAGAAAACCGGTTTGCTAATACACCATTACTCTACCTAACACACTACCAATCAATTTCCACAAATATATGCATATTTTATGTGTATATAATACAGGTTAAACGCTTTAAAGTCATAAAAAAACAAACTGGACAACAAACCAAATGGTGCTCTTGGCACAGTTAGTGCTTAATGGAAGGAGGTAGTGTGAGGAAAGTTCAGCCCAACTGTAACAAGCAATTATATAAGTAATCAGAAGTTCACAGGTTTGAATAAAAGCCGGTAAGGTTACCGCTGAGGTACTGAGTATGAGCAAGGTACTGTCCCCAGGCACTGCCCTTGTTAGCTGCCCACTGCTCCTTCATGGATGGGTCAAATGCAAGAAGTCACATTTCATTGTGGTGCACTGATATGGCATGCCATCACATAAACAGTGCCATCATTGCCAGACCTGACCCATATCTGGTTGATATACCACTTGCCACGCCAGAACTCAACCAGCAGTGCCGGCTTGCCATCAGATCTGGGCCAGACCTGTCTCCTATATGCCTGGGCCACATAGACCAAACCACACTTGGGCCACATCTGGCATGCCATAATATAAACAGTGCCATCATTGCCAGACCTGACCCATATCTGGTTGACATACCACTTTCCATGCCAGAACTCAACCAGCAGTGCCTGCTTAGAGTCAGATCTGGGCCAGACCTGTCTCCTATATGCCTGGGCCACATAGACCAAACCACTGGAGCTCCATGTTTGCCGCAACCGAAGATCGCCCCGAGGCACCGGGAGGGACCCAGAAGCGACTGCTGACCCCGAGCCGAAGGAACCAGAGGCGGCCCCGGAGCCCCAGCCAAGGCGTGCAAGGGCGAGCCAGGGGGCAGGGCGGGCAGGACACTGAGAGACAGAGACATTCACCTCTTCGGGGCACAGGCACAGGGATCTGTTCCCCACCAGAGTTTCTGGGGTCCAGCAGGTAGATCCCTGAGGGAGACGAGGCCGCGAGCAGAGCGGCGCCGGCCATAGCAGCAGGCGGGGCTGCAGGCAAAGCGCCGACTGCAGCTGCAGCAGGCACCGCCAATACTCGACCAGCAGGGGGCGCTGATGAGACGGGCGAGGCAGCGGGGGCTTCGTACGCGGCAACGAGAGGCTTAGCCTGAAGACGACACAGCCGTTGCTGGGATTGGGTCCCAGGACCCCGCAGGAAGGCGGGTTCATCTCGGGGTCTTCAGGTGCTGCCACTGCCCAGGCAGGCGGGTCGGACCAAATAGGCAAAGCATGGACGGACGGAACAGGCAGAGCATGGACGGGCAAAACAGGCAGAGCATGGACGGGTGTAACAGGCAGAGCATGTACATCCATATACACAGAACTGCAAGCAAGAAATGCAACACAACAGGTAAACGGAAGGATTCCACACGGGGTTAACAAGGTAGACATGGTCCACATGAGGGCAGTACAGGCAGGGTGTGACACCGAGAGCCCTTTGAAGCTGCACTGAAACTGCAATTTTAACTTTAATGTTCATTAAGTCCATTATATGGAGAAAAACCCTGAAATGTTTTCCTCAAAAAACTTAATTTCATTTTGACTGCAGAAAGACTTGAACATCTTGGATGACATGGAGGTGGGTAAATTAACAGCAATGTTTTATTCTGGAAGTGAACAGCAATAGCATGGTTGATATTATTTGGTTTAGGTTTGTGAAGGAAAATAACCTCAAGGAGGTTAGTAGCATTGTGTTAGCGAATTCTTGCCTCCATATTGTGCATCAAAATCATTTAATGAACACCTTGGTTTTGTTAGGGTTTATTTTTTTTTCCTTACTTGTCTTGGTCTGTTGCCCAAGCAAAACTCTCATGTGGCTTCTGAAGATTTGGTATTCTGCATCAGGGCTCAACTCTAAGGATTTTTTTCTGGTGGCCAAGTCTAATGGACCATCGGTCAATGCTTATTGTTGAGCCCAGGTGTAATTTAATTGAGTATTTATGGTATTTTTTTCCTCTGTATGACGTTTCTCCCTACCTCATTTTGTGGCAAAAAGCACTCACTTATAGAGTTTGGAGCCAAAGGGGTTTCAAGTGCAAATCACTTTAACTGCACTTATGCCCCATGGCACCAAACCCTTAGTATGCTTTTGCTTTCAATGATACACAGTGATAAAATTCCCTAAGGACAACACAGTGGACTTGGTACCTACCAAATGGCTTGAAAAAGCAAAAGAGGTATTTTCAATTACTAATATATACGAGTAGCTTAAAGCAGTGGTTCCCAACCACGTTCCTCGAGGCCCCCAACACTGCATGTTTTCTATGTCTCCTTAATCCTGGATAATGAAATGAGTGTGTCAGACAAAGGAGACATGCAAGATGTGCAGTGTTGGGGCCCTCCTGAAACATGTTTGGGAACCACTGGCTTAAAGGGATAGTTCCCCCAAAATTGAAAATTCTGTCATAATTTACTCACCCTCAAGTTGTTCCAAACTCATATAAATGTCTTTGTTTTGCTGAACACAAAGGAAGATATTTTAAAGAATGTTTGCAACCAAACAGTTGTTTGACATCATTGACTCAAATACAGTAGTAGGAAAAAATATTATGGAAGTCAAAAGTTTGTGTGAACAACTAAACCCATAATCAGCTATGTCCATTTTGGAGGATTAACATGAATATCTGCTGTCAGCAGGGTATATATTGCTACTGGCCAAGAAAAGATTTTACTGCCTAAGCCAAAAAAAGAGACACTGCAGATGCTACCTTCTGGTCAAAACATGCTGCAGTGGTTCTGGTGTATGCAGGTATTTAGGATGTATTTAAGTTTTATATTTATCTCATACATGGTTAAAGGATAAGTTAACTTCCAAATAAAAGAAATCCAATGATAAAAAAATCATTTTATCACCCCCATCTAAGATGATCATGTCTTTTTTCTTGAGTCGCAAAAAAATAGTTCTTTGAGGAAAACAGTCCAGGATTTTTCTCCATATATTGGACTTCAATGGAGTTCAATGGATTGAAAGTTAAAAATGCAGTTTAAATGCAGCTTCAAAGGTCTCTACACGATTCTAATTTTCTAAAAAGAAATTAAACATGAAATAATTTTTAACCTCAAATTCCCGTGTTGTCTAGTTCTGTGTTGGGTATGTGTACTCCGGGTCAAAACCGAAAAAACTTCCATCTCATTTTCTTCTCCAACTTCAAAATCGTTCGACATTTACCTTTTTTTTTGTAAAGGGCCTTTCTTTGCATGTTCATGAAAACACTGGGTTAATGCTGGTGGTGTCAGATGATTTTGAAGATCGAAGAGAAAATGAGATGGGAGTTTTTCCAGTTTTGAATCGTAGTGCACAAAGTATGCATGTGCAATGCAGAGCTAGACAACATGAGCATTTGAGGTTAAAACACATTTTATTTAGTTATTTATTTGAAAATATCACCCTAGACAAGAATTCTATTCTTTGGTTAGGATTGTGTAGATCCCTATAAAGCTACATTTCAACTATTTTTAAACTTCAATCCGTTAAGTACCATTCAAGTCCACTATATGGAGAAAAATCCTGGAATGTTTTCTTCAAAAAAACATAATTTCTTTGCAACTCAAGAAGAAAAGACATCAAGGGTGAATAAATTATCAGAAAATTATTATAAAATGTTTATTCTGGAAGTGGACTAATCCTACTGTTCTCTTTCTGGTGAAAACAAGCTGCCATGTCTTTTCCAGATAGCTATGAGGAAGCCAGACTGAAGGCCAACCAGTATACAGTGACAACAAACCAGGAGAGTGATGAGGAACCTCCACAGAGAACAGTGCAACCTCCAGCTAGATACACGAGACAGCTGGATAGTGGTAAATACTTTTTCTGAAAATCTGACATACTAATATTTAGGGCTGCAATAACTGGTCAATAAAATCAATAATCAATAATGAAGTTGCATCTGCCCACTGTGAACAGAAAACTTCAGTTTCTGTTTGAAGAGCAAAGTCAAAATTAAAAGTATACAATGTAAGGAAGGTTAACTTTAATGGTATGAGACTGAAACTTGAAACTGTAAACTGGAAGAAGTTAAATAGCAAAACAGTTGAAGAGGCATGGGAATTATTTAAAAGCACATTGTTGCAAGTGTAAGAGGACTTTATACCTGTTTCCAGCAAAACTAAATCTCGGAAATGATAACCAAGATGATTTATTAAGGAAATTAAAAATAAAGTCAAGAGATAAAGCGCTCTGTTCCACAATTGGAAAATAACTGATTTCAAAATTACGCTAGAATATCTAAATCCAGAGGTAGAGTTAAAAAAATAACATTCAGCTATCCAAGAGAGATGCAGAAAGAAAAATTACATGGAGGCAAAGGATGACAGTAAAGGTTTCTTCCAATATTTTAACTTCTCAAAAAAAAATATTTAAACAGCCTATTTAACAGCCGGAGGCTCTGTGGATGGAGCAGTGATGGGCAAAGCAGGAGCTGCTGTGGGTGGAGCAGGGACAGGCAGAGCCAGAACATCAGGCACAGACGGAGCTGGAACATCAGGTGCAGGTGGAGCCCAAACATCAAGCACAAGTAGGTCAGGTACATAAGGTACGGGCAGGTCCAGAGGGACAGTTTTACTACCAGCCTTGAGAGGTTCATCCCGAATACCACGTGGACGAGGGTAATTAGACCAAAAATGTTGTGTCACCTGCTCACAGATTTGAATGCTAAGAAAGTTTCAAGTTATTTCAGAGATTGTTATGTTTTCTTGCTTTTTTTTTTGCGGAAGGGTACGAGCAAATTTATCCACGTCTGTAACTGCCATTTCTGAGGAGGCTTATTGCAACCAGTAATGATATGTTTTTGTTACGGAGCTGGGTGGGGAGATGTACTCTTGGGACTGGTCAGATTGTGCTGGGATTTCTTGCTTAATTAAGGCTTTCTAGAACTTTTTGTTTATTTTGTGACTAAGAGTTAGACATCACACAGAAACTCATACATTTATCAAGGGTAACATTTCCAGGAATTTTCTGTAAACTAAATAGCTCTCTGAACAGTATTAGTATTATCAGTACATTTTGTAGTTGTAAAGATAAATTATTTTTGCAACCCAAAAACCACTCCTCTGTTGCTAAAGTTCTGTATAAAAAAATATCTGCCAGTTGAGATAAGGAAGTAAAGGAAATGACCAGGATATTCCCTATTTTGCAATTATAATTAGACAAATAGGGCATTAAAAAATCAGCATGTTTTCTTAGAGTAAGAGGAAAAGGAACACATTTTCATTTCACATTTCACATTTTCATTTTATCATTTATAAGACAATGATTTGGCAGCAGGGGCAATGTTAAGGGTGGGACAGTTAGGACAATTCCATGGGCCCTGAAATGACAGGGGCCCTAAAAAAACTGAAATATAATACGATTGGTCTGGGTTAGGGGCCCAATATGATATGATTTCATTAGGCCCAAAATCTCTTTAAAGACACCCCCAATTGGCAATACAGGTGCTCCTCTACTTACGAGCCTCCAACTTACAAACTTTCAGACATACGAACGAAGAGGACTGAAAGTCCAAATTGTATTCACTGGGGTCCCTTTTCCCGTCTGAAACATCTTTTTTTATTCTTCGCCCCATTTCACCCTAGTACAACTTCAGGCCACTACTTCTGTTGCATAGCAATGTAGCATGCATACTCGCAGCACCCTACCCACATAGCGCCATGGCATTGTTTTAACATTGAAATATATTTGAATGCATTGATTTATAGTCAGTGTTAAATTATCAGTGTTGAAACGTAATTGATTTTTCGTCAGACTTTCAATATCAAAAATAAATATTGAAAATCTGATGGTAGAAAAACACTGATTCAATGTCGGTATAAGGTGGAATTAACATCATTGAAAATAAGATGCTGAATCAACATTGATATTACTGAAAATATTCAACATTGAATATGCTCAGTGATGGTAAATATGCTCAGCGATGGTAAATGAACATTGATTTATGGTGGGTTCTTCAACATTGAATCAATCTATGCTCAGTGATAGTAAATCAACATTGATCTATGGTGGGTTCTTCGACATTGAATCAATGTATGCTCAGTGATGGTAAATCAACATTTATATATGGTGGGTTTTTCGACATTGAATCAAAGTATGCTCAGTGATGGTAAATCAACATTGATCTATGGTGGGTTCTTTGACATTGAATCAATGTATGCTCAGTGATGGTAAACATTGATTTATGGTAGGTTCTTCAACATTGAATCAATGTATGCTCAGTGATCATAACACTGGTTAACAGTGGTTTTATTGACAGGCATATTATAACATTTTCTAATAGATATTTTGTCACTGATTCCAAATACATAATTGGTTTGACTAGATTGGCTCCAATTTTTGAGATATTGAAGGAAACACAGTTCCCACCATACACGTACTTGTGCACTGCATAGTCACATATCAGTTGACCTACCTGATACTGAAAACAGTAAAGATTAAATATATTTTACTGCATGTATAATAACTGCTGTTTGTATACCCATTCACTAGCACAGAAGGAGTAGAATGGTAGAGTGGCAGTAAAGTACATAAGTTTGTAATGTTTTACCAACACTTGCAGACCTGATGGGGGGCCCAGGACTTTATCTCATTAGCCAATCTGACAAATTTAGTGTTATTTTCAGAATCACCACCGCTAAAGTATTATCAGTTCCAAAATCTTTGCCAACTACAAAAAGTTTTTTTTGTACGTAGTAATAATAATAATATAACAATTAACAATTACAATTACACTTTATTTGTATTAACAAAATAATTAAATGTAGACCACTTATAATTTACACGTTGCTTAATTGGGAAATACCAGTATAATATACAGGCATGAGTCAGACAGGCTCTCATGCATGCATCATTATTTGGCGGGTTTAAACTGTGCAGCGGAAACATAGAGCGAGGAACGATCATCAGAGGTTGTCGGCTAAATATGTGGGTATATTTCTAATTTTTAAAAATGAAAGATGTGTCATACTGTAAATGTTTTTTGTCGTAAATGGAGGCTTGTAGGTTTATATCACTGCTTTATTTCAAAACATATTTGAAAATCGTGCTTTTTTAATGTGCACAGGACTTTGTGGTAATAGGTAAATGTTATCTTTAGTACGCATTAGTGTAACACAGTAAAAAAAATTTAAATGATACCGATGTATTTAGTGGATTATGTATTTACTTATGCTCTTTTATTTCTCAGTAAATATTGTCCACGCTGTTTCCACAAGGCTAGCTTACAGTCAGGGTATCCGCAGTCATGGAAAACCTGGAAAAGTTTTGGAATTTTTAAATTATTTTTTTAAAGTTTTGGAATTCTTAGACAGGGAGGAAAAGTTTTGGGGAAAAAATTCTTTCCCGCTTCGCTCCTTAACGTGCTAAACTCCGCTTCCACCCCCACCCCCCCGTTTTGTCTGTAATAAAGGGGAAGATTTCATGGAGACTGGAACATTTTTAGCGCGATCGCGCACAGTGAGTGTACACGAGCAAGAATGTAATTTTTTCTGTTTGTAGAGATCAGAGAATTGCATGACACCCACTGTAAGATTTCACAGCTGTTTTGAAATGTCTTGATACTGGTCAAAAAGACGTAGAGTAATTTGTACAGTGAACCAAACTGAATAAACAATTACAGAGGAATGTAAAGAATATATGAGAAATTCACATATTACACATTCCAGTATACCAGTGGAGGGAAAGGTGGCTGAACCCCAGGATGTCTGTATACCTGAACCCCAGGCATCTTTAGATAATGAGGAATGTGACTGTAGTTCTCCTTGCGCTAACGAATCCCAAAAAAATGGGAAATCTGAGAGTTTCATTTTAAATGATTCCATAGATTCTGATGAGTGCACTGATGAGTCCAGTGATGAAGCATTAATAAAAAGTTTAAAGCAGGGATGAATTACAGACCGGGCCAGCACGGCTGCTGCCCAGGGGCCCTTGGTGTGCAGGGGGCCCGTGGAACCCCTAGCCCAAAACAATTTGCAACGCTTATCAACAACTTTTTACTTTCCTGCCATCAGGCAAGAGACTCAGGACAATTCACTCACGCACAACTCGTCTCAGGAACAGTTTTTACCCCAGTGCCATCAGGCTATTCAACAACCAGTAATTGTGGTAAAATACCTTACTGTGCAACTTACCTCACACTATGCACTGTACATTATGCACACTCAAACTATGCAACTTAGAACTTGGACTATTTATTATTTATTGCTGCTACACCACTTTGTCCTTTCTTCTATGTCGTGTGTGTATCTTGTCTTATGTTCTGTCTGCGGGGGGGTTTTCAAGTAAGAATTTCATTGTGCTCTGTACGCTGTATTTGGTACACATGACAATAAACCTCAAACTTCAACTTCAATTCGTTTGTCTATTTTAGAGGGCCTACATTCTTTGATCCTCTGCTTACAAGGGCCCCTGACCCTATAGGGCCTCTGATGGAAACATGGAGGGAGGGCGTTTGGCTGCCAAGGTCCCTTGAATTGTGGTGGTTGTGGTGGTGGTGGGGGAGGGGGGGGGGGTTGTGGCTTTCAGGGGGGCCCCGGCCCTCCTATAGATACTTTAAAGAGAAATGGGTGCATGGGAGCCTACTTTTAGAAGGCCCTCAGGCCCTTGTATTATGGTCCTGGCTTCTGGCTACCAGGGGGTCCTAGGGAGGATGGGGGCTTTTAGAGGGCCTTCTGATTATGAGGGCTCTACTAGGAGGCCTTAGGGAGGAGGGTGTAGTGTACCTTTAGAGGGCCTAGGAAGCGGTAGCATGGTGGGATGGAGGCGGTTAACCTGCCCGCTGAGTGGCCCCCAGACCAGTGTAGCAGTGTAAGAGTTTGACCAGTGTAATCACTCCCAGGGCTGTAGTGGAGGCTAAACGCAAGTAAATACGGTTTACCCACCTCTGTAATTTCAGAATTAGAGTTTACCCACTTCTCAGTTGATCCAAATGCACATCATAGTATAGTTTATGCACAAAATGTGATCACAAAATTCATAGTTCACCCACCTCTTATTTTACTACTACACCCCTGATCACTCCGTTCTGTACGGGGATATGGTACACAGGTGGATTCTGGCATAGTTCAGCTGGACACGGTACACATGTAATGTGATCACTAACCGTGCCCCAACATGGCTCTCACTGTACGTTCACAACAGGAGAGACCAAAGCGAACACGTCGCCAAGGTCGTTGAAGAAGCTTTGTTGTTGAATTTTCCTTATTCACTTTGTTCGCTCATTGGAATGTTTGATTTAGCCTGTTACCGGTGGGTGTTGGAAAATCTATATATTAGAATTGGTTTTCACATAAGGTTAACTGACTTTTAACTTCTCTTTTTCCCTCTGGTCACCCAATTCGCTTCGCTGTCAGTGAATTTGCTTTGTTCGGCCAATTCGCCGACTCTTCTTAGAGAAATAATGACTTTCGTCGCTCTGGTCTCTTCTGATGTGAATGTACGTGACATCAATCATGACACTCCAAATAATAAATATTTGAATTAATTTGAGAAAGTTGGTGTTAATAGTTTTTTTTACATTGGAGAACTTGCAATGCGTAAATCATGGGGAGAGACCTATCTTTTCCCATGGTAATAACCAGGCTGCTGAATAGAAATGGGATGATTAGCAAAA
>JAABNY020000032.1:11667338-11686591 GCA_015164015.2 Brevimyrus niger
GAAGAAACCTTGGGAGGGACCAGACTCAAAGGGGGAGCCCATCCTCCAGGGGCCGGCAGGGAAAGTCAAATACAAGAGGAATAAACTTAAACGTGAATGTGGTTTCTTCAATTCTTACTTCAATTAACTTAACTCTCTTAATGTGTAACTAATGCAGCACCTCGTATGGTTACATCGCCTGCAGTACCCCGGAAACTCTTGATTGTGACAATTAAACAATTCCCATGCGGAACAAAAAAAAGAAGAAAATGTTCCACCTCCTTTATGAAATTTAGTAAAACAATAGGAAAATAATTAAACATGTGTTATCAAAATAAAATATATTGCTTATTTATTCTAATGATTATTCTACTGAACCCTTTAACATAATGAATTAAATAAATTAGTTGCATCTAATGACAGCTACACTCTACTCCAATCAAGTTGTGACTTATAACTGTTGTGCCACCACTGAAGGGCAAAGCTGGAGACCAAGTTGTTGCACTTGCACCAGGTTTCCCCTCCACACAGATGATGAATCCAGAGAGACAAAGACGGCTACAGATTGGCATCAGCTGTGTCACAGGAGTCACCAACCACCTCTGAAAACAGAATACAACTACCTTAGGGACTCCCCCCAACCAATATTTTCTTGGATTTTGCTCCCAAAGCCATTATCTGGCCAGTTATAATCCACAAGGCAGTGGGAGACTCATGGCGGGTGCACGCATTTTCTTTCCATACAAGTCCCGAGGACTTGTTCATTGCCCAGAATGTAATGTAATGGAAATGACTTAATTATGCATTGTGCACATGAGAGAAAGAAACTATCCGTGGTCCCTCCAGGACTGTACATAGGCATTCCACATGGGAGGAGGGGAGGTGGGAACAGAGGCATAGTGATAGAACAAGTAAAGCAGGCAATTGCCTGGAGCCCCAAGCTGGAAGAGGGCCCCTGAGGGCTGCTGTTTACATATCGCTAATCTGCATTATTAATACGGTTAATTACAATAATAGGATGTAATTAATCATCATTGATCAAAAATTTAAAATCGTAGTATTTGCTTATATTTTTTGGAAGATGAAACACATACATGTGTGGTCTTGAAACAAAGAAATGCAGGACAAACTGGTAAGAGAAATAACACATTTTTAAAATATAACATCTTGGTTTTAATAGTTGAAAAAAAATCTATTTCAAGGTTCCAATTGGAACAAAATATATAATTTTAAGCTATTTTACAACATGTATTTTGAGAAATATGAGATTGGTTTGTAGTCTTATACTTGCAATAAAGTCATAAAGGTCATGAAAAACACCAGAAGAACAACCTAATCACAGACAGTTTGGAGATATATATATAAAGTTAGAGACAAGTTTTAACAATCATAACAATCAAAATTGGAAAGCAAGTGACATTTTATAATTTACAACTACTTGTCCAAATTCACAGTTATCCATGAATTGAGGTATTTTTACCACATTTCCTCAGTAAAAACTCTCGCACATCACAAAATAAAAAGCTCCTTGATGAGTGTAAACAAACCTCAGACCTGTGCTCTCTTTTATGGGAGTTTTCTTGACCCAATAACATCTGTGAGATCATCATGTTGTTATCATACAAATAGAGCTATATGCAAATGAATCAGCAATCAGGAGTGCTTCATGACCCAGACACTCAAGTCTTTTTATTCTCCTTATAAAGCACTAAAAATATGTTTAGTTTCTACATGTACATAGACAGAGACGGGGGAGAGAGATGGGGGAGTGAGAGAGAGAGAGAGAGAGAGAGAGAGAGAGAGAAAGTAGACTACACAAGGATTCTGGGGGAGTTTTTTAAAATGTTCCTAGACAAAAATACTTGCAGAGTTTCTTAGTTTTTTTCCAGGGCGAGATCACCTGCTGCAATGCAGATGTTAAGTTTTCCAGATTTATCACACACTACACTACTAAATTCTCTGTATTGATATTCCTAATTTGGACACTTAAATAATAGTATGAAATTTTACCATGCCAAGGGAGGGGGAGGGGGCCCCATGGAGTTTTTTTTTGCCTTAGGGCCACAAAGTCTTTAGAATCACATCCCACCCAATATTCAATAAAGGGGTGTTTATACCAACCAATACTTTGCAGAATTTTGCATTTGAAGATATGAATATTTTTCTGAGAACGTACTGACCAAAGAGGAAAAAACTGTTAGTCGACGATTTCAGTTGCATGCTCATAGACATCTATGGCAAGTTTTAACAATGACCCAGTGCAAGCAGTGTTGAAAGGGATTGCAGGTACAAGGAGATGGTTGGTGCTTGACTGGATCTGCCAGGAGGTGGAGGGATGCTAGGACGGACACTATAAACTCTATGCTATTGTGTTTGGTTGTTTCACTGTCAAACAATTGCATTCTAAAATGCATAAAAGGCATTCTAAAAGGTTTCATGGCAGTTGTAGTACCCACATCCTTTGTAAAGATGCGCCCATCGAAGGTCAAACCAAAAGCATTGTGAAATTAGATGGTATAGGCTACAAATAATTTCCTATGCATTATGAAGTGCTTCTATCATTAAAATGGGATACACCCACCTCCGCACAATGAATCCTGAATTTGGTGTGTTTCAAAAAATATCCTCAGCTGGCACCGAACACTTCAAATATCCAAGCACGTATCAGAAGACATCATCCTCACATTGATCTCAGCAGTGCAATAAAGATGATTTTTTTTCTTATTTACTGCCCAGCCCCACACCCTCCTCCCCTCAAAATAAGCAAAACAAAAAAACTAATCAAACCATGGCTCAAAATTCAAGGTCTGAACTGAACCATAGATTTGGATAATTGGTACACCCTAATAAACATTAAGTCAATTTATAATCAGGCTGTGTAATTAAAACATTCCACCCCTGCCTTGACGACCCACTGGCACCTCACAGGACAACAATGGTTTATTAATTGAACTAAAAACACAAGAAAATACTACAAAAAAAGCAAAGACTAATTGTAAAAGGCACAGTACACATTCATTGATCCACTGCAGAATTTAACTGAGGCAGGGACTTAAATACCGAGGGGTAACAAGACTAACACAGAGCCGACTAAGCGAGACTAATTAAAAAGGGTTGGGAAAACAGACCACAGATGAAACTAATAATTAAATCAAGGTACTGGGAGGGGGAAACTAACAAACTGACAGAAACAAGGAAACAGAATCTAACACTGGGAATGACAGACCAGTAAAAATACAATCAAGGGCACAAAGGCAAAAAAACAAAACAGAATACAAATCAAAACACTGGTACTAGAAAACTAATTCAAGTAAAACACAGGGGAACAAAATCTACAGAAACAGAGGAGGCAGGACTTGAACATACGACACCCCCTTCTGGGGTGTGCTGCCTGGAGACCCATGACATCGAATAATTTATGCCTCTGCTGCCTGCAAGACTACTACTTTAGAGACTGAAATTTCAACCCCTGTATTAGCTTAGTTATATCATCTTGTTTTGTTTGACTCTTCTGCTGGGCCCTGGAGGATGGGCTCCCCCTTTGGGTCTGGTTCCTCCCAAGGTTTCTCCCTCCTAGGGAGTTTTTCCCTTGCCACCGTCGCCTTTAGCTTACTCACTGGGGGGTCTTTACGTGGCAGAAATGTAAAGCGCATTGCGACAATGTAATGTTATGATAATGCGCAACCCGGTCTCACAAATTTTCGTGCAGCCATCACGACATAAAATCTATTTAAACGTGCTTTGATCACGTTTTCAGCCTTTTTTACGTGCTGGGGCAACGTTTCCCCTCCCTATGTGTTTTAATTGGCAGTGTGTAACACCGCCACTATGAGCGCTAACTGGAGACTGAGGGATGCAACAGAAATAAAAACCAGGAGCTGTTTTGCACGGTCGCACATTATCAAAATCATTATTAGATCCTGAAAAACACAATAGTACTGTATAATGGGGATGCATAACTTTCCCGTCCCTTAGTCACCAGTTAGCGCTCATAGTGGCGGTGTTACGCACTGCCCATTAAAACACATAGGGAGGGGAATCGTTGCCCCAGCACGTAAAAAAGGCTGAAAACGTGATCAAAGCACGTTTAAATAGATTTTATGTCGTGATAGCTGCACGAAAATTTGTGAGACCGGGTTGTAATGCGCTATATAAATAAAATTGCATTGCATGCTGAATTCGATGAGCCATGCAGCTAACAGGGAGCAGGGGAAAACACAAAGGGTCACAGGAGTGACAGGATGGCCAGCGATGCCTGCTAGCCAAAAATGGAAGGGACACAAAAGACTGGTACAACAGGTACTGACCCTCACATTCAAAAGTTAAAGAAGCAAGCAATTACTAGACTGGACTTCTAGGTTAGTTCCTTGCATTGTCAGCCTAAGTGTAGAATGCTCAAGGATGGTAGCTTGCCGTATGGAAATGTGAATTGACAGCATTTGATGGCATCCCTTCCAATCAGCAGAAGACCATTCCATAGCATGCTCAGACAGGATTTTTATGTATTTCTAGGAACTCAGGAAATCTGCATCCAGCGATTGGAAAGTGCCTCGGTATGCACAACCTAATGAGTCCATTTAGATAAGAATGGGTGGCACCTTTCACTTCCCCCTGCATTAAAGGAACTAAATGATACTAAGGGACAATGAAGGAACATGGGAGTTGGGTATGAGTTGCAGTCTTTGCAGTTTCAACCAGCCTCAGTGTAAGGTATGAAACAATGTGGACTGCTCAGGAATAATACATGTATGAAGAGTTCTTCATGAAATATTACTAAAGTCTGTGCGTCATTAAGAAAGGAGTGTTAAGTTATTTAATATCAGAAATATAGCATAAAAAGAAATACATTTGTATTTCTTTGGATCACCATATTTACTTGTTAACAGTAATAACAAAGAACAATGATCATATTTAGGAAGTCAATTCAATTTTCAATTCAATTTTATTTTTATAAAGTCCCTTTCACAACAGAATTATCCCAAAGCACGTTACATGGATTGCTTGTTCATGGTGTTGTGATACATTAAACATCATTAGAGAGAGTAATACAGAATGGGGAAAAAGAAGGAAAAAGATAAAATAAAGAAAACCAGATTACAACAGAGGAGAGGAACCAAAAACTCTCAAGTAAGGAGAAAAAAAACTTTTGGGGGTCAAAGGTCAGCTGGTTGTCCAACTCCCCTAGGCATGCTAACATTATGGAAAACAGAAAAGAGTGAAATTGCTAAAAGCTAGGTAAAAGCTAGGATCTGTGTAGGGCAGCCAAAGTCCATCAATAAGTCTGCTCTCCATGATGGCCTGTGTAGGATGGCACCCACCATGATATAGTTCGTAGGTCCCATTCGTGAATGTGACTCCTCCATGGGACTGAACTAGGACTCCAGCTCAGAATTTAAAATTATGCCCTAAGAAATAAAAAGGCAGTGTGAATAGTATCAAGGACATCCCAGAATCAGAGAACAATAATAATAAAGCTCTTTAACTCTTATAGAAAATTCTCTGCTTTGCCCATGGCAAGTGCTAAGCTGCTTCAATATTTATATTTATGTTATACAGTAGCTTTCTCCTTTCACCAAGTGTGCGTGTGTGTGTTCAGTTACTGGATTCTTTCTCTGTTGTACATCTGTTACTGTAAGCCAAAAAGCAGATGGATGTGCATTCCCAGCAGATACTCATCAGTAATAGAACACGAAAGGAACCTAGAAGTCTAGTACCTGTTGTAACAGTCTTTTGTGTCCCTTCCTTTTTTGGCCAGCAGGCATCGCTGGCCATCTTGTCACACCTGTGACCCTTTGTGTTTTCCCCTCCTCCCTGTTAGCTGCATGGCTCATGGAATTCAGCATGCAATGCAATGTTATTTATATAGCGCATTATCACAATGAGTCTGTTATGCACGTTGATCTGTGTAGGGCAGCCAAAGTCTATCTATAAGTCTATTCTCCATGATGGCCTGTGTAGGATGGCACCCACCATGATATAGTTCGTAGGTCCCATTCGTGAATCTGACTCCTCCATGGGACTGAACCAGGACTCCAGCTCAGAATTTTAAATTATGCCTTAAGAAATAAAAAGGCAGTGTGAATAGTATCAAGGACATCCCAGAATCAGAGAACTATAATAATAAAGCTCTTTAACTCTTATAAAAAATTCTCTGCTTTGCCCATGGCAAGTGCAAAGCTGCTTCAATATTTATATTTATGTTGTTCTTTTATCAAGTTTTGTGTGGAAATCTGCATGCATTATTCCTGAAACAGTTGCAATGTCTTTAAAGATTTCTGAATGAAATGCTAAGTATCACGCTTGTAGTGAACAGTAAGCTACTTCCAAACCCTTTTGTTTCCTTTATCCCTCCAACATTATTGTGCACTTAACAGGAAGGGGAAGTTGGGGGTAGGGCAGGAAGGATAAAATATACAGCTAGCCAACATACCTACTTGGAAGATCAAGGACAGAATCTTCAGTCCAGGGCTGCTGCACAGCTGCTCCTATCTGCTACCTTACATACGTCTTGGACATGCATCTCTATCACAGTAGCTTTCTCCTTACACACAGTGTGCGTGTGTGTGTTCAGTTACTGGATTCTTTCTTTCTGTTGTACATCTGTTACTGTAAGCCAAAAAGCAAATGGATGTGCATTCCCATTCATCAGTAATGGAACAGGAAAGGAACCAGTAGTGGTGGCGCTGACCTCTACTTCCTTTGTTAATTAAGCTAAGCAGGAAAACAACCCAGAGATCTTGCTGTGACTTGTGCCCCAAGGCAGCACTGATAGCATTAATCCATGAACAGGCCTTTGAGTGGCTGTTTTCAGAGAAACCCTGAGTAATGGCAACCCAGTATGGATGCCTGAATTTGGGAAGCTTTCTAATTATGAAGAGTTTTTCACACACAGTTGCTCACTAGGTAACACCAACCAGATGTCCTGGGTTGTGGGGTTGTATCCCACCATTGTTCTGAGCCTGTAGAGTTAAATGTTAAAACCATGTAGTAAGGCAATCTGGTATCTCAAAATTCACTATAGAGTTTGCTTGTGTGTATGTGTTGTGTCTTGGATAGGACTAAATAAATAAAAAAAGGTTTCAGCAACTAGTTAATGTTCAACTATTTTCTGCAAGTGACAGAAACCAGTTATTTTTTCATTTTGGGTCAATTTCCATATAGGATGCCTCTGTGATCCGTGTCAAGCTTTACCACCTTTTAATTTGCAAAAGTATGAATACTCAAATTGTAATTCAACATTCAACATTGCACATTATATCAAATTCAAGTTATTTATTGGTACCCAAAGGTACATTTTGTTTGCAGTACAGAGTCCACACACAAACCCAAGTAGGAGAAACATAAAAAACACACATCACACATCACTCATTTTACCACAATACAGGATCCATCCCTAACAATAAACAGTAAAAAACAGTACTATAAGTAACAAATAATGATATATAAATAAAAAAGAGAATAATAAATCCTAACAATATAAGTAGCTATAATCAGCCTTCCAGGCCACTTATCTGATTGAGTGAGTTTTCATTTTTCAATGAAAGATTCCCAAACCAAGCCACTAACCCAAACAATAAAACTGATTAAATAAAAGCATGATAAAACAGGGTCATGGTGGATCTATCAATATGGAAATAACTCAGTTTCCTCAGACAGATCCGGCGCTGGTGCCCCTTTTTACACACAACTTTACAGTTCAATTCAAATGTGAGTTTTGAGTCTCTAATGTCATAAACATAAAAATGTACTGTTAACAGAAATGTATTTTTTTCAACCAGACCCAACCACTATTCACTCTGCACTTAATACTCCAGTGCCACCAATCTAAAAGAATCAAGCCCAGAGGACGTTCGCCTGGAGCACCTGGTGTGGGACCTTTTGGGCATTGTCCTGAGTCTTGCTCTGTGGGTCCCTGTCCAGGTCTTAGGCCACACTGGTCCCTAACTTTGAAAAGGTCCCCAGTATCAGGGGAAGTTCTAATGAAGGCCGGGCTAAGTCTGTCTATCGACAAGGAAGGTAAGGACACACCATCCGTGGCAGACATGTCAGTTCTGGTTCCTGCCCTGCTGACCCCTCAGTGCCTTTCTGCACGGCAGGTCTCTGCTTTTGTTCTGGCATGAAAGTGCCGGCAGCACCCCCTTGGTTCTGCTTTTTCTGTGGCACCTCCCAGTTCCTACTCTGATTCCTGCCCTGGTTCCTGCCATGTGAGAGTGTCAGTTTTGGCCCAGGTATCCCCTCAATGCCAACCAACACCAACCCTGTGGGGCCTTCCATTCGAGCCCAGCCATCCCCTCGATGCTACCTGGCTCTACAGACTCTTGCTGTCCTGCCCTGACCTGTTTCCCTTGTGGTCCATGCTTGTGGTGTTGTCCTTAAGGTCCTTCTACATGTTTTCCCCTCACTTTTTTGTTTGTCCAGTCTGTCCTCCCTATAGACCCTTACTCTGCTTTTGTCTGCTTCTGGGTTTCAGTAATGTCTGCCATGTCCCGTGATGTCACATTTTCCAGTGCTGTCATGGTGTTTTGCTTGCCCAGTCTTGATTTAGTTTGTTCTTAGCCCTGGAAGTCTGCAAGTCTGGTGTTGAATGTTGTCTGGCATCCTTGATCCTGGCCCCATGTGCCTGTTGTCTCGTCCAGTCCCTTGGGTCCCTTCACAGGCCAGCTTAGCATGCCCAGATTGTAACATTCAGCCCAGCCCTGCTTGTCTAATCCCTGTGTTTCCCTCGGACATGGTTTCTAATCAGCTGCACCTGAAACTTAAAGTTTTATTCTTTCCCTCTTGTAAACCTTGCACAGCTGCCTTGTGTTTGTCCTTTTATAAAGTCTTGTACACCTTGTACCTGGTCAGGGAGAATTGTCTAGTTGTACTATGACAGGGTGGACAACAACAGGGTGGACATTTTTAACTAAAGAAAGCTTTGGAACATGATTGACCAACAGTTAGTTTTTCAAGGTGATGCTGTCTCAAAACCATATTTACATGCTCTAAAATTATTTCATTGGACATTTTAGTTGAAGTTGAAGTTTATTGTCACATGTACAAAGTACAGCATACAGAGCACAATGAAATTCAGTGGCGGCCGGCCCATAGGGGGCGCTGGGGCACTGGGGCACCGCCCTCCCTGATAAGAGGGGCTAAAAATATAAAATATATTTTTACAAATTAAGTTTTTTAATTCGGTTTACCCACCAGTATGTGCCTAAATGCGATACGAATACCATATACAACATTTCCCACCTAGTGACATTCATTCACCAATGAGTTTCTGTCATGGGGCGCTGAGAAAAAGCGCCCCTGAGTGCAGCCAAATAGCCCATCATGTACTGTTGCTAGGGTAAATTAATAAATATGCGGGCAATCAGTCTCTCAGAATTTTATGGTCTTGGGGCACTGAAAATTCGGCCCCAAGCAACAGAAAATACCGCGAGATTTAAGTTTTTTTTTCTTTTGAGGCTCGGTCAATCAGAGAGGCACGGTCAATCAGAGTAATGATGGCGAACTTAACGAGCGAAGAGCAGTTTCCACCAAATTCGGTGAGATCCTTATTAATATACCCGTTTACAAGAAGGTCAAGGGGGGGGGAGAAAATCCGGGTTAAGGAGTTGGAACCCGACAAGCCTCACCATATCATTAACCAGCAGACCAAGGACAAAAATAAGGTCTACAACCAGAGTTTTTGCAGGAGTTGGTTCGAGCGCAAGTTGTGGCTGACAGGCTGTGGAATAGCCAATGCACTTTTCTGTTTCCCCTGCATTCTTTTTAAAAGTGAAAAATGTGATTCAACGTGGACACAGTTAGGACAAACCGACTTGAAGCACCTCTCCGAACGCATAAAAAAGCATGAACGATCAAAAGTTCATATGGAAAATTGCATCAAGCTAGCTGTGCTAGGAAAATTAGCATAGCAGTGCAGCTGGATGAAGGACACCGCGTCACGGTAAGAAGGCACAATGAAAAGGTTGATAAGAATAGTTATATTTTATCTAAACTCATTCACTGTATTAAGTTTTGTGGTGCTTTTTAACTTGCATTGCGGGGACATGATGAAAGAGACACATCTGAAAACCCCGGAATTTTCAGAGGTTTTGTCACATTAGCCCCACCAGGAAAAATTTTCACCAGCCGCCACTGATGAAATTCTTTCTTGAAAAAACCCCTTCCTGGCAGACAGGACATAAGACATGATACACAGAAGACATAGAAGACAAAGTGGTGTAGCAGCAACAAATAATAAATAAGTTGCATAGTGTGAATGTGCAAATGTAAAGTGTCAGTGCATAGTGTGGAGTAAGTTGCATAGTAAAGTGCAGTTTACGTTGTTTTCGTTCCGGTATTACACAAAGTGTAAAGAACAGATTTATTGCACATGGAGAGATCTACAGTTACTGAGTGTTGAATAGCCTGAAGGCACTGGGGTAAAAACTGTTTCTGAATCGTGTTGTGCACGTACGAATGGTCCTGAGTCTCTTGCTTGACAGCAGGAAAGTAAAAAGTGCCAGGGCAAGGTGGCTGAGGTCTTTCAGGATGCTCTTATTTTTCCTGAGAAACCATGTGCTATAAATGTCAGTTATTGCAGGGAGTTGTGTGCCTGTGATCCTCTGAGCTGTTTTCACTGCCCTCTGCAGAGATTTCTTGTCCTGAGCAGTGCAGCTGCCATACCAAGACGCAACACTCCCTGTGAGGATGGACTCCACAGCGCACCTGTAAAAGCTGGTGAGGACAGAGGTGGATACCCTGGCCTTCTTTAGGCGTCTGAGGAAGTGGAGTCGTTGGTGGGTTTTTTTGGTGTCCGCTGCTGTATGTTCTGAGGACTTGACATTGGCACTGAGGATGACCCCATGGAGCCTGAAGCTGCTGACCCTTTCCACAGCACCTCCTTAGATGTAAATTGGGGGATGAGCTGCATCCTGCCTCCCAAACTATCTACTTGGTTTTGCTGATGTTGAGAGAGAGGTTGTTCTCCTGACACCACTCTGCCAAGAATCTCACCTCCTCTCTATAGAGGACTATTACTTACTATTAAAGTACTATCTGATTTTTTTTAAGAATGAATGACCAAAGGATCTTTAAATATTTTCAAAAGCAAAACAAAAAATATTCTGAATATGCTCTTCAGTGAGCAGCATCTTCAAAATTTAATTCCATTTTAAGTTTTTTTGTCCCGAAGACGAGTCAGAGCTGAGAAAGAATTGGGATATAAACATAAAACATGAAAAATTTATGGTCTCTGTACACAAGGTTTGTATCAGACATTTCATCACTGACCATGTTATACATGGACAGTATACTGTAAGCCATTATAATGCATTATGAATGTAATGGTCTCTTATTCTCTTTCACACTTTAATCCTCCTTCCACTATTGAAATATTCAACCTAATCCTAAAATTAAAGTCAACTACTTGTCAGCTTGACCCTCTACCTACTACATTGGTGAAGGCCTGTCTACCTCTTCTCTGTTTCCTTTACTTACTTTCATTATTCACTCCTCTCTCACCACTGGTACTGTTCCTACATTACTTAAATTAGCTATTATAACTCCAGTACTAAAAAAACCTGGTTCAGATCCCACTGATTTTCATAGCCTTCGTTCCATTTCTAATTGACCTTTTCTTGAAAAAAAAGTTGCGTTTCCGGTTTACACTCAGCTAATAATAATTTTTATGTGAAATTTCAATCAGGTTTCCATTCCTTGCATAGTACTCAAACTGCTCTAGTTAAAATATCTAATGATCTTCTTATGGCAGCTGATTCTGGACTATTAACTATTCTTACTTTTCTTGATTTAAGTGCAGCATTTGACACCATCTCTCATGATATCTTACTTTAAAGACTAGCATCTATTGGTATTACCAATACATCATTCAATTGGTTTAAATCTTACTTGTTATCTTGTTGTCACGTTGTCTTACACAGCTCATATAAATAATGTTACTCGTTCTGCTTATTTTCACCTCCGTAATATTAATCGTCTTCGTCCGTCTCTAATTCAACTGCCATACGTGTTCACACACTGGTCACAACACGCATTGATTATTGTAATTCTCTTTAATTTGGTTTGCCTTTAAAATCACTACACAAACTTCAATTGGTTCAGAACTCAGCTGCCAGGATCATTACTAGAATCCCTTCTACTAATTATATTACTCCTGTTCTTCAGGAACTCCACTGGCTTCCCATTACATATCGCTTTCATTTTAAAATTCTACTCCTGACTTTTAAGGCTATCCATGACCTCGCTCCATCTTATTTATCGGATCAAATCAATCGACCTTCTCGTTCCCTCAGATCCTCCTTATCTCTCCATCTTACAGTTCCACATACTCGTCTGACTACAATGGCCAGTAGAGCTTTTAGTTATTCTGCAGCCTATCTGTGGAACTCGCTTCCATCGGACATTCTGTGGAACTCGCTTCCATCGGACTTTCGCATGATTAATTCCATTAGCATGTTTAAATCACGTTTAAAAACTCACTTGTTTTGGCTGGCATTTGCAGCTTAATCTTTATTTTATATTTTTGTGTATTTTTATTAGGTGAATTTTGTGTATTTATAATTTTATTATGTCTTTTATTTATGTATTTGTAATTAGCTGTGTTAAGTGACCTTGGGTGTATTGAAAGGCTCTGAAAATAAAATACATTATTATTAATATTATTATTTATAGTGTATTATACATGAGAGCTTCATAGAGTCTGCAATAATGTATAATAATGTATAATGAATAATGTATAATAAACGGCTATTATGTTGTGCATTTTTATAAATAGTTATATTTATGTGTATAGTTGCTTATGAATGCATTGTAATTCTTGAAGGTTGCTATAATGCAATATACACAGGTTTAAGTAAAGTGTTACCCATAATTTTTAAAGCTAGTACTTTATTTAGTAGGCTCATCAACAAACAAGAAAAAGTTTGGTTAATGACCTTGCTCAAATTCCCAGTGACAAAATCATTCTGCTGTTGACTGGATTCGGATTTAGAGATTGCATGAATGTTTGTTCAGTGGAGGAAATATTTAAATTCCTTTTGGTAGATAACAATAAGTCTTCTCTGCCAAAGACTACAAACCATTTGTCAGGTATGTAAAACACATTCTATATGTCATCCTGTAACAATAAAAATAATTTCCATCAAACTGAAATATTGCCTTGTGATTTTTCCACTATTTACTGTTTAAGAGAAATTATAATGGACATACTGTAGGACAGGCAGGTATAGAAGATGGATGGATGGAAAGGTAATATATATGAGAAGTCTTTTGTCTTTCAGTCATACAAAGTGTTTAACATTTATCTTCTTTTTGCTACTCGTTTTTAGCTGCATGCAATGTGTAATAATAATTCTGAAAATGAAAAAAATGTATTTTAGTTTACAAACTTCAATGTAAAGGGAATGTTACAGTGTTTTGCAGAATGTGTAGGTATTTAGAAATGAATGGCCATGGTGGCAAGTAATTTTAGTACTGCATTAATGTTTACTTTAATGAGATGATTATTGATGAAGATTGATGATACTTATCTATGATTATTGCACCTAATTCTCCAATATACTTATGGCCAACCTTAATCAAATGTGGATGGCTAAAATTAAAATAGGTCAAATTATACGTTCTTAGTGGGTTTTTTTCTTTCTATGACGAAAGAGCAAATCTTCCGTAGCTTATCTTTTACTTAACTTGCAAATCTAAAAACATCTTAAAAATAACTGATCTACACATTATCTTTTTGTTAAATTGTACCTAAGCCACAAGGGATAACAAAGTAATTCTGATAGGGCTGGCCTGTAATTAGCAGGGCTAGGAGACAGTTGTTATTTTTCCAGCAGATGGCTGGTTATAGGAAATCCGTTGCAGTCAATTACTTTTTTCAGCCAGCTGAGTAGAGCTTTAGAGTGTTTATGCTTGAAGACGCAAATATCCAGCAAACCTACCACTACAAATTCTATTTGCAGCCATTGCCCTTACTTTTTACATTATTTAGGAGCAGTTTGACTAATACTGTGTTGTTTTTCATAGCACAAAGTCACTGAAGGCATAACCATCTTTAATATCCTTCCCACATCCTGTTTTGCGGCATCTTCTCCTATAGCGAACATCTGTATTATTTATGTGCTTGTGTCCAAATGCATTTATAAAACACATGGTTTTTATTCACACATGGTAGTTATTCTTGTCACAGAGGTTCTCTATCTTCCTTCGATTCAGATTTAACGTCACTGGGCTTGAGCCAAAGTTGGTCCCAGATTGGTCTTTTGAGTTCAACTAAAGAGGCAAGTATGTAAAAATGAATCATATTGACCTGCTTACTAATGTCTTTTAACATTCATAATCTAACTAGTTATGAAAGGCTGCTTAGCAGCTTCTGTATAGTAAGCAGTTAATGGGTGAGGTAGATTCCTCTTTTTCTCCAAAGCTTTTCCTGTTTGTCTCAACACAATGCTGGTGGTCTTCTATCCCTCTTCACATCACAGGATGTGAACTGTGCCTGGCACAAACCTTGAGAATTTATAGATCCCACAAGTAGATTGTGAGTCTCAGACTGACGAGCATCCTGCTTTCCCACTGAACTTTCCTGAAATTGTCTGATAATTTGGTTTATGTTCCATTGCACTTTAAAGTGTTTATGCACCCCAGGTGAAGAATAACAGATTCTGTACTGGTCATGTTATGGACAGAAGGCTGGAGTGAGCCCTAGAGGATGATTAGTCATATTAGAGGTGCACAATGGATACTTTAATCTTTAATGAAACCTGGAAACAGCCAGTAAAAAATAGGATCTGATATCTGATTAGTCAAATTCTCAATAATAATTGACTCATCACACATGTTGCTGTCAAACGTGCAAGATATTTCAGTTACAAATAAATTTGAATGTCAGTTAATCAGTTTTCCAGTTTATCACTAAGCTGACCGGCACCTACTTTAATAAGCAAGGCTCACAGTTAAATGGCTGAGGACAGAGATCAGCCCTACTGGGCGGTGCTGGCCACTCCTCAGAAGTGACTTTAAGTCTGTGCTCTGATAACGACCCTTGCATTCCAGTGCTGTGCATAGACAAGCATAGTTATATTGGTGTATTTAAGACAAATAATAATAGTAATAATAATAATTATTATTATTATTATTTGTATTAAAAATGGCCAGTTCCTTGATGCAATTTTTCGGCTTCATTTTGGCTTTGGCAGGCTTTATTGGACTAATTGTGTGCACCACCATGAGTGAATGGAAAACCTCATCGCACCCTGGACCCAGCTTGTTGACAGCCCAGACCACCCAGGAGGGGCTCTGGATGTCCTGCGTGACCTACAGTACTGGGCAAGTCAACTGCAAAGTTTTTGAGTCACTTCTGGAGCAGTCAAGTAAGTTCATGCACACTGCAGAAAATGCTGGGTGGTTTAGTGTCTTGGAGAGAAGTAAACCCACGCAGATGTGTTTAGTTTCAAACCGAATAACTTGTCTAGGCTCTCTGACATATTCAGAGTGCAACACCCAAATTAATATTTTTCAAGCATGAATTCCAAAAAAGAATACATCATTGTTTTTATATCGGTGAATTTGTATGAGATGCAACACAACTTACAAAAAAGTAATATTAATAATATATTAACAATAATTTGTGCTGGACTAAGTTGAACATTGCTTTCCAAGTACCTTCATGTACCGTATTTATTTTTCGGCTTGGTCGTTTTTATCATTTATTTTTTTCGGTTTACATAAGCCGACATGCAGATCACCCGGGCATTAATGGTTATCAGCATCCTCCTATCTTGCTTGGCTGTCATGTCTTCAATGGCTGGCATGGAATGTACCACTTGCATGGATGATAAACAACAGCTTAAAGTGAAGGTGGCTTTTGGGGGAGCAGTCCTCTTTGTAACTGCAGGTAAGATTTACTTATATTCCCCATTTATGCATTGTCTGTGTATGTCTTAGATTTAGTTACTAAACTTTTGATTGTGACTCGATGTTCAATTGCAATGCAGATCAGGTGGCAACATCATTAACATTACTATGTCAATATATTAGCAGCCACTACAGTGAAAAAATGTTGTTCTGTGGATAATGTGACCATTCTTGTTACAGGATTGTGTGCTCTCGTGGCAACCGCTTGGTATGGAAACAAAATTATGGTGAATTTCCACAATCAACACCACGAATCCCAGCATCATAGCAGGTACGTGTCAAATGCATTCTTTTGAGTTTTAGTAGTGAAGAGCAGTAAATTATGGGTGGATAATTATAAATATATTTATTTTAACATGTGATTTTACAAAAACAATATAATTCTGCAGATTGTTATATGAGATTGAGGTGGCTTGTATTCTCAGGTATGATTTTGGCAAGGCTCTGTTCCTGGGATGGGCCGCTTCATCCCTGTCACTGCTGGGAGGGCTTATACTCCTCTGTAACTCAAAGGCGGGGAACTCGGGACAATATGGCCAGTATGCAGGACCATCACAATCTTCAGCCAAATATATATAAAGCCTTCCCAAGTAGTGTGGAGTTTCTATCATCACCCTGGAACTGTGAACGCAAAGCAATTCTACTCCTGTTGCCATGTTTCTCTCCTTGCTCGGAAGATTTTGTAGGACTATACAGAAGACAGCCACAGACGATCTTGCCTTGTGTGTCAAATGAGAACATTAACCAATGCAGAATATCTATCTGTGATATTGGTCTGCAGAGTTCATTTTCTATAAAAATGCCTTTGATTTGAAGTCCTGGCAGATACTGAAGATGTCACATAAAGTCCTATTAAAAGGTACTTGCCAAATGGAGATAAATCTGATCTGTTAATAAAGTATTGGTATATGATTTCTATTTATGAATAGATGTATTAAGCTCACCCTTTATTCAGTGGAGTAAGATACGATGAAAAAAATGTAAATTTGAACGCAACCTCCAATAATAATAAAGAACTGGACACAGTTTATACATCTCATAGACATGAAACATCAGCTCTTTGTTCCAGCTTATTCCTTTTTGTATATGACAAAAAAGAATACAACTTCTTATAAGTTCACTACTTATACCTTACTGTTTTTTGTCACTAAGTTTATTTTTAAATGTTTATATAGAGTGCAGATATCATGGTTTTAAGATCAAAATCTGAAACTTTTTATGAGGATTATTGTTCAGTAAAAATATTTAATTGTACTGTTGTTTTGAAGCATAAATGTTGGGTGATTTCAGCTATTTTTAAACTTCAAACAGAAACTAACTTTATATGTTGCCAAATAATTGCACTTAATTAAACATAATGAACTTAATTTGTGTACTGAATAGGACCTTCTGTGGCATTATCAACTGTAGACTGTTAACATTTATAGTACTTGGATGAAGAAATGTCACTTGGATAATTTTATTTGTGTCATGCTTTTTGAATATTTTTCAAAGTACTATGCTTTCTTACATATATTGTGTATTAAAATATATATTTAAGAAACACACGCACACACACATACATACAGTTGTGTAATCATATATTTTTGGGGACCACTCATTCATTTCTATGGGAAAAATGCTAATGTTAACTATGCCAACCTTAACCCCCTACCCAGCCCTAACTATAAGTAATAAGTCCCAGATTTTTAGAAAATAGAGTTTTCCCATATGGTCCCCATAAGGAAAAAAGGTAATCATCACGTTGTGGGGACATTTGGTCCCCTTGTCGGTATAAAAACAAGGTAAAAATAGCAGGTTCTTATCACATTGTAGGAACATTTTGTCCTCACAATATACAACTCTTGAAAAAATGAAGAGACCACAGCACATTTTATGTCTCACTCATTTTTCAACTTGGGAATGGGTGTGTATCTGTGTAAAATATAAATTTCTTTGCTCCAGCCTGACTCTTCACTGCTTCTCTTTGATGAAGGACTTCTTCCTTGCTTTATGGGTCTTCAGTCCTGCTTCTAGGAGGCCAATGTGAACTTAGCTTACCGATATGTCTTAGCAATGCACTTCATACCTCATATGCACTTCAAAACCAAAGCAAAAGCAAAATCACATTTTTACCATGTGCTTCTCAACATGTTTAGTGGCTTATGACAGTGAAACTTCAGGACACTGGAAATCAAGTTCCATTGTGGCTGGCTCAGATACTTTGAGGTGCAGATGAGGATAAAGCACCTGGGGATGACCAAAGAAACACTGCTGGAAGAATTTCCAGGTCCAAGTTTTTCTTACCAAATTGGGCTATTTTGGAATCACAGATGTGGGTAAATATTAGGAGGTTGCAGTCTCTGGGTTTTTGGGCTGCTTTCATAATGTTCCACAGCAAATATATAGGTCTATTATTCCATTATAAACCTAAAATTAGCTACACCAGAGGTGTTGGGGTAGTTTTCAAACTTAAAAAACTATTTACAAGGTAATACAACTGTCACATGCATGTAAATGCATGTGCATGTGTGTGTAGACTTCTTGAATTGACAATCACACTCCGGTCAGCCAAATCCTGGGAAAGAAGAGTGGGTCTGTGTACGTGGTATTGTTGTGTACTGTGGCGATGTAACCCGTGGAAGAAATAAGGAAATGGTTATAGGTAAAAATGTAAGTTCATATACCTATAAAGGGTTAAGTTTATATTACCAGTAATGCAAAGTTGACCAATTCTGTACATTAAAAAAAATGTTTGTGCATTGTTCTGTTTAATATTATTTATAATATTGTTAAGTATTGTTGTAAGAATATAATTTAAATGTATAATTTATGTTAAGAACCCAGTGAACCAATGGGAAGGGAGTATGTGTCCGAGGGTGGAAGGGAGTATGACGTAAAGAGGTGGGGCGAGAGGAGAGAGGATGGAAAGCTAATGGCGAAGTGCACGGATAGTGTATTTGCTAAAACCGCCTGTATAAGTATGTGTAAGTGATCGGCGAGATCATTAATAACTCACTTTATGGGTGGGAAAGTTTGTCGGTGGTCGAGTGAAACTTCGGAGTGAAGTTAACGGGGGGAACCCTGGCAAAAGTTAAGGGAGGTAGCGCACAGTGGCTAAAGGTGCCTATGGTGGACGGAGCTGAAGTGTTAGCGGACAGTTAACAACGAGAGCGCGGCCGCTCCAGTGACCGGAGGACATCGGATTCGTCGGGCTGTTGCACTGGACTCATGTAACCCCCGACTCACGTTGAGTAGTCTAGGACAACCCAAGCGTATGGATCAGTTGCTAGGTTCGACAGGATTACAACTGACAATTGAGGTGAGTGCAGAATAAAATGGCTGGAGGCAGGAAATGAGCAAGAAAAAATTATTTTGTTGAAAAGTAA
>JAABNY020000032.1:11686691-11698503 GCA_015164015.2 Brevimyrus niger
CCAGCTCACCGGGAGCAATTTGGGGTTCAGTGTCTTGCTCAAGGACACTTCGATGGGGTCAGGAGGACCCGGGGCTCAAACCTCGGTAGCACTACCTCCTGCACCACCCATCGCCCCTGAAGTAACAAAACACATTTTACATTTTCCTTGGTCAGTATTTTATGAGCAATATCCCACATGGATAAAAAGGGTTTCAAGTGTAAGGTTAAATGAAGTTTTCATTCTTGTTTGTAAAATGTATAAGTGACTTATGAACAAGGACATTGTTTACTAAGGTTAAAATCAGTTAAAAGTATGAAGAGTTAATTGGAGGATTTTAGAGCTTATACTTGGTAGCAGCTCTGATGACCTTGTTTCAACCTGGCTTAAAGGAGGGTCCGTAAATGTACTTGAAGAGCTCTACGTGTAAAGTGTAAAGAGAGTCTAAAGTAGGAAGTAGAGAAAACTTATGAAGTAATGCGTCTCTAGAAATGTTCAGTGGAACGTTTTCATTAAGTACCCCTGGTGGTTCATCTGTGGAACTGCAAACATTGTCAGAATACTTACTACCAATTTAGTAAATCTGCCCACCAAGGTCTGGCCATTAACAAAGTCCACTGCAGTTTGTGACATGTTTTATTACTGGGACTGGGTACTATCATGAAAGTGACTTCACAAAAGCCCTGAGAATGGGAACAAATTACATAATGGATTGCCAAACAGCCATTTCCACCCTTTAACATATTTTGAACTTCTGCACTAGTTAATTGCAACAACCCAAATGAAGACCAGCTGACTACATATGGGAAACAAGAGGAATCTCCTGCCTTATAGTTCTCCCATGATAGTGGAATGTTTTGACTAGTGTTGGTAAAACAGTCCTTTTTCCTCAGCAGGAGAACAATTAATCTCTTTCTGTAACTTATTCCTTGCAGCTTGACCGCTTGCAATTTTATTAATACAAATAGAATCTCCTGCTGTGGTGATGTATTTTTTGCACTTGCTATGCAAGTATCGCTGTGTATTTCATTTTGTTGCAACACCTGCTTTGATATTTCTGGACGCATTTCGGTGTGATGTGGCACAATTTCATTATTAAATTGTGTGTAACGTAAACCCTTCAATTTGTTTTTCTTAATGGTACTTGAACAAGATGCAAATCAATTAAATGGTTTTGCTTTTCATTGTGTTACTTTCTCCTCTAGACACTCACTGAAAAGCAATGCCTGTTTTGCAATGCATTTTCACATGGCACTGTGTCTGCATGCTGTGCACTGTAAAATAATACATCACACCAAATGTTTTCCCCCACATGCCAAAGTAGTTTTTGCATTTCAAGGTGGCACAAAATCCACTCCATAGTCTTAACCCAATCCTTTGTCTGCAATGCCTAAGCATACACTGTTCAAAAACAACAATTAGCATATATAAAGTTGTAGAAGACCTGAAATTGTACACAATACAACATTAGGATAGCATTGTAGTCACACTTACTAATCTGGTTAATATTGATCCAAACCACCTCATGGTATTCATTTCATTCTCTTCATCCTCAGGCACCTTTTAAATACTACAGAGATACTAAAACAGACAAATTTAGCTCCCTTCAAGTGAATAAATCAATGAAGCTTCTCACTTATCAAAAGCAAGCTTTACTCTTTCTCCTTAAGGCTTTTTTTGGTAACCTGCAGTCAACGATTTGTGGAGTAGTGTTCACAATGATACCTTTACAGAGATACATCACAGAGGCAAGAATAGACTAAATGTGGAAGGAAATGGGTGGAGGAGTGCAGTTTAAACCATGCAGTGTTTTCTGCAGTACCACTGGGTGGGGGGGGGCTGAAGACTGAATGTCAAAAGTCATTGTGAATTAAGCCAAAAAGATGTGAATCAGACCACACAAAACAGAATCAAAACATAACTAAGTGGAATTAAAAAGTTAAGAAAAACTATGCTGTAATTTTTTCCCTTCACCATCTGTTTATATGCAAATCTGTACTTTTAGTGTACCTTAAGTCCTCTCTGATTTGAAGTCTTGCACGCAGGTCCTCAAAGCAACATGTCCTGCTAAGCATTTAATATTAATCATTGGTTGGTATCTGCTCCATTGGTATTTGCCTCATTTTTAAAAAACATTAATTGGAGAATGATAGTATTTTTGCCAGAGGCTTCATCTTAGCACTATCCTAGAAGAGCATAGAGTAACAGCTTGACGACTTTAAAATTCATTACAGGAACAGTGTATAGTATGAAGGCCTCCCATGATCACAAATATACGCGCTTCCAAAAAAAAAAAATACTTCCATCAAAAAACCTTCTTGAAATGGTCAAGATTCTAGACGGTACTATATACAGGTATTTCAATGTTCTCCATGTCTTTCTTGTTACCAGGAACCTGGAAAGGTATCGATAGGGTAGACTGAGTTATATGTGTATGATTAATATAATATGGCATCCCCTCCTTTGCTTTACTTACTCTTAGAAAACCAGAGAGCCCTAGCCCCCCCCCCCCCCCGAGAATTGGATTTCCATCAATGTATAGTGACAACCAAAACACTATATGAGTATTTAAAATTTGATAATTTTCTGTCTACAAAACTTGCAAAACATCTAGCAGTAGCATAAGCTCAGTACTTGGCAACTAAAAATTATAAATATTTTATAGAAAAAAAAATCACATTTGATTCATTCAGATTATTGCCATCAAGGCAAAATGGGAACAAAGACGCATGAATAAACATGTAAAAGTAAGCAGCAGAGTACACATGAAGACATTGAGTTCCCTCTAGTATCTTCAGCTCCTGACGGGAGTAGTTTGCTGACGATGCTTAACTCTATAGAATAGGGATTGCCGCCTCATGTCCAGGAAATGGAGTGGAGGTTCCCATGTGTTGGAGAGGGGAAAATTTTCATGCTGGATCACTGCTGCATGATTAGGTTCAGTGAAAAGATCAAGATCCCAAAGCCGCTTATATCTTCTACATGGACAAGGACAAACAGCAGCCATTGGACAGAACAAAGACACCACAGTACAGCACAGACAAATCCAACTTGGCCTGTTCCTGGAAGCTTATATTGTGAACGTGTTGCAAAACTGTAATCTGACAGCCACCAGGAAACACGCAACCGAGGGATGGCTGGTGTGATGAAAGTACGGGACCTTAACTATCCAAAAATAAATAGGAATATCTCCTGGCATCATCATCTCCTGCTTCAAGAGCACAGCAAAGCAACCTCCATCAACTCCTTTGTATATCATTTTTTGTCCAGCCCAAATTAAAAAAAAAAGTACAAGTAGCAGTAGTGTGGTGGCTGCATTCATTCTGTTAAAGTTCCGTGTCAAAAATTCCAGGAAAAGTCTACTTGCAACTCTCAGTTGTCCCAGCAGGCATCCCTTTGTCATGAATACAAAATGGAACTGTAATGAAACAAAGGAAAATAATGTAGGAATGGCAGGAGTCTGGGGGCAGAGTCACTGGCGGTTGTAGGAACCTGTAAGAAAAAGAGTCTTAGATCAGCCGGGGGGAGTTAAAAAACATTGAAGATTCACATTGGAGGTTTATGCTGCTATTTGATCCCTATTCTGATCAATTTTTGTCATTAAAGAAAGGGAAGCTGGGAGGCCACACTGGCATCATCAAACACTGTGGCTCCCAGCTGCCTCATAGATACTGCAAAATGACAGAGGAAGGGAGCACTCCTGCAGACTCTACGGGTAATTACGGTTCAGACAGGACAGCAGGACCTTTTTCAGGAACTAGGAATTTCAGTCATGTTTCTGCTACAGGACCTCAATCCAATGTATTAGGTTGATTCCGTTAGAGGAAACTACACAATGAATTTTTGCTTGAAAACAATGCTAGAAACACTTTCATCTAAGCCATGGGGAAATGTGGTGCACTGTGTAGCAATGACAATAAAAAGAAGAAATCCACTGTGTACACACTAGTCCTGAATTTGGGATATGGATTAAAGCTCAGGTCATGTTTTAGAGACTCAGAAGTTGTCCTTCTTGTATCTATTTGAGTCATGGAAGCAAAGTTTAGATTCAATCAGCTATGGACAGGTAAAAAACAAAGTACTTGGATATCAATTCGATATGAATATGACATAACCCGTGACAGAATCCAGGAACATGCAGAGATGGACCAGTACCAGAAGGGACAGTATTCCAGAGAATGATGTCACCTTTATAAGTTGTCTCTGGCCCAGGAGCAGCACGGCCAGAATAGTTGGCTGATGGATACAGGTAGCTGGAGTCCATATTCTCATAGTCATGGGAACGAGCTGGTGGTCTGAGAGAGAGAGAATGCAGTAAGAAGAAGATTTAAAAATGACAAATGAAATGGCAGGTCAGTCTTACCACAGTACAAAATGTTTAATTTCTTTTATAACATGTCAGAGTTGACAAGGCTGTTGATTCAAAATAAAGCAATTGAGGGCAGCAAACATTTATACCTATCTGCCTTATGGTTCCTGGATCTCTGCTGGTATTCCTCCCGTGATCTGGGCCTCACCACTTCTTCGAATCCGGGCTGGAACATCAAAACAGAAGGTACACTGTCATGGATCAGTCATCTCACTGTATTTTCCATACGATCCGGAAACTGTGCAGTAATTCTTAAGTAATACTGTTAAGTATAGCAAGCTTGTTACTGTTTTTTTTATTCTTACAATAACCCCTATGTAGGCAGGGTTTATGAGCCAATATTATAGTACTGCAGTGATAAAGCAGAATGAAATTACCTACACACCGATTAATTGCCTAATATTTCATGAAATAACAGGCAGGTGGACTGGTTACCTTTTCATCTCCCTCTGGTCTTCTATGGTCCATACAAGGCTTTTCTCGATCCCTGGACTTCTTATAAACCCTTTTGTCTTCCTCCAATAATAAACGGGCAATTTCCTGTCAACAGAGAGTCAACTGATATGAATTCAATCCATATTTATTCTTATTTATTACCATTTGTTTATGGCTTGATAACATCACTGTAAGAAGGAAGCCATACCTTTGAGGTTATGGCACAAAGGTCACCCTCTTTATCAATGTGTATTTTGCACATTACCATATTGAAGTGCCAGAACATTTACAAGAAATTGAGTGAAGGACAAGCAAAAACTCCCATGCTTGGAGAACAAGAGGACTGGATGATCATAAACTTACTGCATCCTGTGCAACTTGTGCAGCTCTCTTGTCAATCTCACTTGCCTAAAGAAACAGGGAATTTGAGACAGACTATTTGATTTACTAGGCAATTATTTTTTCTCCTTAAAGCTTCACTAATGTGATGGCTTACTGCAGTTGCAGGGTGGACCCCAGCCCTACGATGCCTGGAATAGGCCCCAGCCCCCCATGTCACAGAATGGGATGTGCGGTTAGAAGACGGATGCATGGATGAACAAAATGAATTATGCGTCTATCCACTACAGTTTAACATTAGATGATGTTATAATGGCAAGATACCCACCTTCAACTCTTCTTCCTGCAGTTTCCGAGCAACCTCCAGATCCCTTATCTCCTGCTCTCGGAGGTCCATCTGACCGAGGCCCTGCACAACGTCCCTCATTCCATACTCGCTATGTGCCATCCTGCCTGATGAGGGCACCACATACAGGAAAAAGTCCTTTTTAATAACAAGTGAAAAGACAAAGCAATAGAATTACCCATATCCCAAGGTCATGGAATCAAAAGAAAAGCAGTGCGAATAAAAGTGAAAAAAACACACAAATACATCCTTGACATTTGCAAGATATAGAGACCATGGACATAACCCAAAAGGTGTTGTTTGCTCACTTTAAATGTGAGGGAGGAAGTAAAAAAAATTCCCACACTAAGATGGAAAGTCAGAGCAATATAAAGATGTCAGGGCCAGGGCCAGAGCCGCCACCACCACCACCAGAAGCAGCAGCAACACCCTTGGCAACAGATCTAGCACACATGGGGGCCTGATCATACCTGGCCCCCTGGGGGAGAAAGACTGGGAGGTGTCCTCATGTGAACAGGAACGTGCTCTTGGGACCTCCTCATGGGGGTCCCAGTGATCCCTCCTCTCCCCTCTCCTTTCAGTTCTGGAGCACGAGTTACACAAAAATTCATCGTCCCATGAAATCACTCTCCGCCTACCCAGCTTGTGCTCCTGATCTGCAAACTTTTCCTCCAACCAAAACTGGCTCAGGACAGGTCCTTCTCCATCAAGATTTCCGCCATTACATGAATCTTTATGCCTAATCCTATGTTGATCTTTGTTTCTGTCCCTCATCCCCTCCCTATTCCTGTGTCTCTTCTTGTCCGTGTCTCTCTCCCCCTCCATGTTCCTGTTCTTCTTTTTGTCTCTGACCTTCTCCCCCTCCATGTTCCTTACTCTCCTGTCTCTGTCCCCCTCTCTGTCCCCATTTCTATCCCCATCTTGCTCCCCAACTCTATCTTTATTGCTCCCCCACTCCCTGACTCTCTCGTTATCTCTGGCATTCTCCCCCTCCCTGCTGTTGTCCCCATCTCTGTCCCTCTCACTCTCCCTGTTCCTCTCTTGCTTCTCATCTTGGTCTCTCTCCCACTGCCTGTCTCTGCCCCACTCCCTGTCCCTCTTAAAGTATCTGTCTCCCCCCCTCTCCCTGTTGTTGGCCCTGTATCTGTCACTCTCTCTGTTCCTGTTGCTTCCCCCCTCTCGCTCCCCATCTCCTTCTCTCTCCATTTCCCAGACTTTGCCTTTATCCCCCTCCCTGCTGTTATCCCTGTCTCTCTCCCGGTTCCTGTCCCTCTCCCCACCTCTGTCTTTGCCTCTCTCACATTCTCTGCTCCTGTCTCCATCGCTTTCTCTCTCCCACACACTATTCCTGTCCTTATTTCTTTCCCACCCCCTGTCTCTATCCGGCTCCCTGTTCCAGTCCCTTTCTTTGTTCTTGTCCTTTTCCCACACTTCATCCCTCCCCCAGTCTCTGGCATGCTTCCCCTCCCACTCTGTTCTATCCCTATCCCAGTTACCTTCTTTATTCCACTTTTGCCCTCGACTGCCCTCCCTGTTTCTCACTCTTTTCCTTCTTTTGTCTCTTTCATGGGGTAATGGAGTCGTAGACAACTCGGCAGGTCTCTCCTTCGGTCTCACCATCATCTCAAATTCTAGTGAATCCTGTGAGTCACTCAGCTCCCCACTAGCTCTACTAAAAAATGAATGCTCCTCATGAGGATCCATCAACAAGTTATGTCCATGATGAGTCTCTTTGGAGTCAGAAGTGTGTTTGCCTTTTATGTGCCTGACAGGCCCCTGGTCACAGTGTTTGCCCTGGTAACAGTTGGACAAGTTGCACTTGGGGTGTCTGCCTCTGGTGATCTCTGGGAGGCAGTGTTCAGCATGTTCATTCCACTCAGATGAATTCCACTCAGAACATTTGCCCTTCCTGGTGTCTGAGGGAAGCTGGGACGCTGGGAGGGAGCAGGCAAGGTAAAAGTATAGGAGAGGGCAATGGGTAGAGAAGAGTTGTTAGTTGGTTAGTTGTGAAGAACATGCTTCAAGTGAATAAACATTCACAAAAAAATCTGAAATGTCTGAGCCCAGAATTCTGAATTTAGTTATTTACATTTTATTTAAATAAGATCTGCTCCAATGTCTAAACAAGATGCTTACTTTTCTTGTATTTCATTAAATTAAATAATTTCCCTTGTTTAAATTTTACATTTTATATACATTTTTTCTTGATACTGTTAGACAACTACTCCTTTCACCACCTCGACTATAGACTATAGAGTCTGACCAATATCACATCGATATTATATCATGCATTTATCACCAGGGCTTCAATGGTGGGTGAAACATTTGGCCAGATGCCTGCTATTTGGACGTTTATTTACACTCACAATTTGTTAAGCAAATTAGTATCAGTCAGTCAATCAATCAATCAATCAATCAAGTAGTGCGCCTAAAATACTAATGAAATATGTTTTGTGACACTCAAAACTTAGTAATCTGTATGTATTTTGCATATCTTCATGTTTAGCAAATTTGGTTAGCAGAGCTCACCACATAATTCTGTTTTGGTATGCTATGGTTTGGTATACTTCAGTGCGATATGTGATGTTGTAGATAAATAAGGTAAAAAATTGGTGGTGTAGTAGTACTTTTTGCAGTTTAAAGTCTGGAAAGTTTATTAAAAATAAGGATATGCCAATTTTATATTGATTAACTTTTGAGCACCATAAAATGCCTCATTAATATTTTATATGCACTACTATTCTGCTCAAGAAATTCTGGCTGTAAATAAATGTCTATATAATACCAAAAAGCTGGCATCCAGCCACATGTTTCACCCATCATCTAAAGCCCTGGTAATTCTTGTGTATATGCGATAAAATATCAATGTGATATCATCCAGCCATAGCTTTAAGCCAGGTGCTCATAAATTAGTAAGGAAACCATGACCATAAGAAGGCTTTTTGGCATTCTGCACGCCCGAGTTTGGCTTCACGTCCCCCTAGCAAGGCGTTTTCTGCCGCCAAAGGAAAAGTTTACAGAACATTAGGCTCCTAATCAGTAGTCTGTCTGGAAAATAACTGACAGCCTCTGACAGTTAACTATTCATCACTCTCGGCTGGATTAGATTTGCTGAAGGAATCTCGGGGCAAATGACAATCCCTCAACCAAGGGATGCAGAAAATAATACATTTGCAAGGGTTCTGACTGCCCATTCTGTCAAGCACAGTATATACAATATGTCTAGTCTATGCATACAATGAGGGAAATAATTATTTGACCCCAATGAATTCCTAAGTTCACCCATTTATAAAAAAATTATGGTATGGTACGTTTATTTCAACATCAGAAGATTTTCGACAAAACAATAGATCAACAAAACATGCCAGAAAAATCATTATGTAACAGGTACAAATCAATTTGTCATTTATTTAGGGAAATAAGTATTTGATTCCCCACAAGTCAGCAAGAAATTAACACTACACAAGTAGTACTTAATTATTAACAGATACCAAGCCAGCATTCACATTTAATGGCATTACTTTAAAGAGTATTCTTTGATCACTAATCTTTCTAGACCTTCAATCTACATGTATAATGCGTATTTTGATTGGACGAGCGCCAATGTCTGAATCACAACAAAATGAATGTATATCATTGATTTGCAACTGAAGGGGACAAAAGGCAAAATAATAATAATGTTGCATTATCAAGTTATGTTGTGTGTCATGGATACTCTTCACTCCAAATCTCCGGACCACTATGTGGATCTGAGACAGCAAGACCAAGACAAGACCGAGGGATCCGAGACCAAGCAAAGACAAAGACCATAGACCGTTGAGACTGTGACAAGGCCAAGACAGCGTAAAAGTGGTTTCGAGACATCCTTTTTTTTTTTTTTTAATTCTCTCCACCACCCCCCCTCTGCGGAGGACTACTTTATTTGTATGTATGTATGTATTTATTTATTTATTTATATTTATTTTTGCTTCTTCGAGAGAAGGAGAGGGAAAGTGGGGGGAAACAAAGGAGAAGGGGGAAAGAGAGCGAGGGAGAGAGAGGTGAGAAAAAAGAGAAAAGAAGGGAAAAAAAACAGATAATGTGCTGAAGAGAGAAAGACAACATACTACATCTGTACTAATCACAATGGCAATAAAAGGTTAAATGCTGTTGAACAGCACACACAACCAGCATAACAATGCATGCCCAGAAGCAACAGCCGATCAAGACAGTGTGTGTCCGTGAGCACCTGTGTCCACACCTGTGTGTCAGCGCGCTGGTGTTCATAAGGATTTTACATGTAAATGCCCAGTAGTGTGTGTGAGGAGCCACAGCCCCACCCACCCAGGACATGAAGCCAACATGGAGGGGACCTGGGCCCCAGACATCCAGAGGCCCCCCAGGGCACGGGGACCCCAGGAGGACCACCTCAGGGACAATTACATCCCCCACCCAGAAAACGGCAGAGGACCACACCGGAGGTGGGCCAACCAGCAGCCACATCGCAGGAACCCCAAGGGGGCGTGGCGGCGAGCATGCCAGCGGCCAGCCACACTCGGGCAGACCGAACCCCGGGCCCAGAGATTCAAGGGCACCTCCACCCCCCAGCCAGGGCCCGACAGAGCCAGAAGGGCCAGGGCCCACCAGGCAACCGCCGAGAGTGAGCCAGCACACACCAGAGCATCCAGCCTCAGACATCAAAAACCACCACTGCATCGGCAGCCGGGGGCCCCATCCACCGGCAGGGAGTGGGGGGGCAATAGAGCCTGAGATTTTATTTCAGGTGGAGTCCAAGACCCAATCTAACACATGCGTATAGACAAACAGGCGTACACATACACAACCATACGTTCCCATCGTCAAGCACACATAAACAAATATTCACTAATTCGCCCAACATAGGCCCTAATTGTACGTGTCATGATAAAGTAAGTAATGAGAGTATCTAAGTTGTGATGTGTGACTGAGATGCAGGTGGTCACATGAGGAGGAATACCTCCCCTGCATCCCAGTGACGCACCTGCACCTCAAAGACCTATATGTGTGTTGGTGTGATGGAGCGAGAGGAGGGAAGCATTTAAGGATGGGGAGAAAAGGATCGGGGGGGGGGGGCAAAGTACCCCCCCCCTGGAGCCCGCCCCCCCCCTGACCCCCCTAAGCACAGTTGTTCCCTGAAATCCCCCGAGGGCGGGGGCCCCAGGCTTTTCCAAACCTGGGCCCAGAGCAGCGTCACCACTGGGCACCACAAAGCACGTGGCAGCCAACCAGACCCCACCACAGAGCCCAGGGCAGCCAACCAGACCCCACCACAGAGCCCGAGGCAGCCAACCAGACCCCATCACAGAGCCTGGGGCAGCCAACCAGACCCCACCACAGAGCCCGGAGCAGCCAACCAGACCCCACCACAGAGGAAAAACTACACCCACCCCACCATTCAGTCAACAGTTTGCTTGGAGTCATTGTAAATAATTAATTAATTCTTGGTAGCACCATCATTTTAATTGATGCAACCCCTCCCATGAGTGATATGGGTAGGGACTTCCATCTGACAAGATCATCCTTTACCTTCTTTAAAAGTGGGATGTGGTTTTATTTAGTTAAATCTGCCAGCCTAGGTGAAATATTAATACCTAAATATTTAATATCCCCAGATTCCAGTGGAGTGGAGGAAGAATTCTGAAAGGAGCAGTTAATTGGAAGAACTGTAGATTTTAACCAGTTTATCAAATAATCTGAAACTCTTGAGAAAGTGTTTATTAATGTAATTACCTCAGAGAGAGAGGTTTGCATTTGCTGGAGGAAGAGTAACACATCATTCACATAAAGACTGACCTTATGTTCTACATCCTTGCATTTAATGCCTTTAATCACTATAGCCTGTCTAATTGCTGCTGCTAGTGGTTCAATAAAAATGGCAAACAGTGAGGGGGGGAGAGGGCATCCCTGCCTGGTGCCCCTCTTGAGACAAAAGCTGGAGGATGTTTGGTCATTTGTCCTAACACATGCTGTTGGGGAATTATATAATATTTTGAACCAGTTTATGAAAGAGGTTCCAAACTTAAATTTGTGTAATGCTGCAAATAAAAAAATCCAGTTAACTCTATCGAATGCTTTTTCTGCATCTAGAGACAATGTTATAATTTGAAGGTTTTTATTGCACGAATAGTCTATAAGATTAAGTAATCTGCATGTGTTTGTTGATGACTGCCTCCCTTTTATGAAACCAGTTTGGTCAGGATGAATTATGCGAGGGGTTATCTTCTCTACTTTTTTGAGAGAGCTTTGTAGATTATTTTAAGGTCAACATTAATAAGGGATATTGGACGATAGCTGGTAGGCAATATAGGGTCTTTGCCTGGTTTTAA
>JAABNY020000032.1:11727636-11746204 GCA_015164015.2 Brevimyrus niger
CTCTGTATTAAGTCCGCGTTTCAGTTTGTTTCCCCAGTCCAGTCATTGGGTACATTCAACTTGCTTACAGCGCTGGCTTAAAGCAACACATTCTGATCCTTACTGTTAGATGCATTGCGACCTCTCACCCGGCTGCACACCTTTGCCCTTATTGGCTGAATAGTTTAGTTACACGCATGACGTTTGTATCCCAAGCAGATCCAATGCGTAATCTACTATTTCTCCTGAATGTCACGTAAAGCAATGAGAACTGGTTTTCAGTTAATTCACCTGGTAAAATAAAGTTTAAATAAATGATATAAAGACTCTAATAGTACAATTATGTTAGTGGTTTATTTGTTGTTAGTTACTGTAATGTTGCGCTGCTTTATTTGGTTAATCATCCAGTCAGTGAGGAAGACATTTGAGTAATAATTGCGTTGTAGTATGACGCATTTCCTGACGCATACAATTTATATTAGATCAGCGTTCACGGTTCGACTTCTGATATTCAGATCGAGTTCTAGGTCAAACTAGTTTTTTTGACCTTCAAGAAATTTGGGTTATAGTGAGTTAGAGAACTGAGGTACCACTGTACTTCATTAGCTCCAATAAAGCTCTCAACTATAATGCACTATAGATAACTTTATAATTTAGTACAAAGCATCCTTAATTCTTATATCAAGCATTATAATGCATTATGAAGGCATCTACAATTTTATAAAACTTCATAAAGCATTTATGATGCATAATAAACATGGGAATGCTTATAATGTGTTATGCCTTCTTATGTATATAATTTATACTTGTGTTTTTAATTCTTTATGAATGCATTATAATGTGTTATGAACATGTTTATAGAATCTTTTCATAATTGCAGTTTAATAATAATTAAAACTAAAGCTCAATTGTAACTGTTTCTGTTTAATTGTATTTACAGTGACATTCCCTCTTGGACAATACTTTGCCTTCTGCCTTGTGCTTTGCAGGATTGGCTTCTAGTTACTATATTACGATTAGGAGAAATCATCAGAAAATGTATGGATGAGCTATGACTTTTTGCACAGGATAGAAGTTGAAAGATCAGGAAATGTTTCTTTATCTTGCACTGTTGCCAAAAGGATTGTCGCTTGACCTTTCTGAATTAGAGTGGTGAAATGTCACCCTAATCCCATCATCATAGTTTCTTCTAAAAAAAAGTGATTAAGTTCAGTAGTTTTTTTCACTTAGAAGATGCAAGAGAAAGTTCTGGAAGTGTCACCTGTAATGATATTGCGTTATTACATATTGTGCAGTAACACAATAGCTGTACTGTCAATAGGTCACTGTAAGTTAATGGAAGAAAGCATTAAAGCCTGTAACAAATTAAATCAAATAAAGCTGGCAAATTTATATTATCCCTCTACTTTCCCCTTGAGTGATAAGTTGTTGTGGGAATGTAACATTTTAAAGGATCCCAATTTCGTTGGGAGAGGAATAGCCTTTTCTGTGTTGCTGAGAAGGCCGGGTGAGCGTGCGTGTCTGTGTATGTCTGCCAGGCAAACGCCACGTTTGAGCAGCTGCGGAGACTCCAAGGTTTGGGAAAAGCCTGGGAGGAAGTCGCCCCCCAGCTCTGGGCCTTCTTTCAGAACGGCGTGATCATGAACATGGTTCCGGTATGGCTGTTTATCACATCTGATTGTCTTACCCCTTCGCTTTGTACATATGCGGTTTGTATGGACAACCTGACCGGTGATGTGTCTGTGTTTAACGATGGACTGTCGTGTGTCAGGTGACTCATGGGTTGGAGGGGAAGAACGGGGCGAGTTTTTCTATACGGATTGCACTTTGGGGTCCCATGTCCCCTTTATGGAACTTGAGGTACTAGCATCCCATCCCAGTTCTACTCCTGCTTTATGCTGCCTGGAATAGGCTCCTGGTGACTGACCCAGAATAAGTGCTTGATGGAAGGATGGATGGACAGACGGATGGATAATTTGTTCTACAGTTTACAAGCATATCCTCATATATTATCTCCACATTATCTGTTAATATTTGTCAGGCTTTATTTAGGATCATGTATTATGTTATTATTCTAGCTGTATTGCTTTATTGTTATAATTGTGAAACATTCTGTGCCTCTTTCAGGATATCATCATGAAGCCCATGGTAGCGGATTTCATTGATATAAGTGTAGAAAGTATCGGGTTTTCCTCGAGACACATGCTTAACTTCCTGTTTACTGGACCACCCACTGATCGTTCATATGATATGACGAACTTTGCCTGGAGGAACATCTTAAGTCTGACAGATCAAGGCTTCCTGTTGCTCAACCAGTACGAAGAGGTGATTCCTTGTTATAAGCACCAAGTAATTAAATCTGCAAAATTTTATTGAAATCTGTAAAATGAAACTAAGGAGTAAAGATCCATTTTTATTTCTCAAATCTGCTTTCAATTCATTCTTATGCATTTTGTTTTGCCCACTTTTAAATAAAGCTAATAATCATACAAGTGGAACATATTTAAAACAATTACGTGTTGTTATAGCGCTGACTGTTTTTAATATTTTCTTTAATATAGCCTCTGATTCATTGAACTTTACTCGTGATATTCTTAACTGGGGAAAGTGCAACTAAGTACAGTCCGAAAAGCTCTGTGTGGGCACTGCCTTAATTATTGTCCCATTAAATTGCTTTTCAGAATCCCAAATCTCAGGGTGAAACAAATTTAAATTTGTTATGAGTGGTGAAACAAATAAAAAAAGTGTCTACTACCCGCTGGGTTCTTTTGAGATAATTAAATGGATGCTTAAAAAGAACTCAGTACTTTTTCTTTGGGTTGCACTGCATCACATTAGAGTATTTTGAGTAGACAGAGCTTTCTGTCACCTGCTCAATTCGTCTTTTAAGCCTTCTGGTTCTGAGGCTGAAGCCCCGAAAATGCATGGGGCGTATAAATGGAGAAACATTGTTAAGCACGAGTAGGATCTGCTCCTCATTTAGCCTTTGTCCCCGGTCGGGCTGAACAGTACCTCAGTGTGACAGATAAGCCCATCTGATTGAGCCGAATTAGGCACAGCTGTCAATCTGCACCAGCTCCTCAGTTTAGGCTTCAGTTAGTATGGACTGTCAGTCTGCGTCCATAGAGATTGTTTTTCCGGGAGTTGCCTCAAAATGTGGATCACATATGCAAATACACGTCTATCGTCGCATTCACCCAAGTGACGCCTGTTCTTGTTTATATCTATTATGTGCTTCGCTTTTTGCGTCGTGTGTTTTATCGGATGTTGGAATGACACGTTTGGCTTTCAGGCCTGCTCTTGGGCCTTTTTGGGCTGTATTGTACAGTATTCTGAATGGGGTTGTTAGATACGCTTTGCCTGTAATAGGGGGCCACTGCTGAGGTGTCAGGGAGCATGAATCTGAGGTTTGAGGACCGCCACTCTTTGGCAGAAGAATCTTTCTGGATGTGTGGTGTTGGATCTTATTCCTCACACATCCCATGTTGGAGAATGTGACCCCCCCCACACACACACAGACACACATACATGCTTTTTTTTCAAGTGCTTGGACCTGAACAAGTTTGTCGGCCTTTCTGATGAGGGTCAGATGATGGTCAAAGCCCTGGACTTGCAGGGAGAGAATAAGCTCTGGGCTGGACTTGTCTTCCTGGACATGACCCCTTGGACTTCTGAGCTGCCAGCTCACATCAAGTTTAAGATCCGCATGGACATGGACTCGGTGGAGCGGACCAACGGAATTAAAAACAGGTGTGTCCTATAAGAACAGCAGTAAATATAAACGCATAAAGGATGACAAGGTAGCTTTCTTTGTGTTTATTATTGCTGGAAGATATATGGTCAGTGCTTTTCCCATTACCCTGCTTCCTGGAGAACAACTGTGTCAAATTTTTTAGTCTTTCAACACATTCGATTCTCATTTTAGACGGATTTATCCTCAAAACCCCACATTCTTCTCCACCTCCACCATCATTATCCATCATGACATCTTTGAAATAGGAGACTTATGGAATCATCAAGCAGCTTTTGCATACATATGTGTGTGTCATCCGCCGGCACTGCTTAAGATAATGAGATGCATTTTTGGCTAAAAACTGGTCAAGGAACACATTTCATTCATTACAAATTTACTGGCAATCAATAATTACTTCTTCACAGAAAGCACATCTTGTGTTTAAGCATTTTAGTTTGTTCCAACCTAGATTTTTGATATTTATCGTGTAGTATATCTCTATGTTCTTGTTGGAATCCTCCATTCAAATCTGTGATAGGATGCATAGGTACTTTTGCACAGATATTGCTCAGCTCACGGAGCCCTGTTCCTTTTTACGATTGTAATGATCGAGTTTCAAGACCCCCATATTTCTGGCCCCTCAGCGAGCAGTTCAATGCCCTTTTGCCCCCCGTTCAGCTACACTTGCAGAGATTGGTTCAATCTGTCGTCGTTCTCTGGCTATAATTGACTTTAGGACTTTATCACTTAACGAGCTGAGAGCAGTTGAATGCTTGTGCCTGTCTTCACCTGGCCTTCCCCGTGCTACGGTGCAGTCAGTCTCTGTGTGAAGTTCTTCTGCATTCCATTGACTTCACGTGTTTAACTGCAGAGTTTCTCATCAGATTTTGGAACCCGGGTCTGCGGGCTGATCCCATCGGCGACCTGCGCTACGTATGAGAAGGTTTTGCCTACCTGCAGGACATGATCGAACACGGCATCATAAAGGCACAGACCTACATAGATGGGCACCTGGGAGTCTATCTCCAACAGATGCCCTATCCTTGCTATGTGGATGATCTGTGAGAGGCTCACACCTTTTAAAAAAAATTCTTTGTTAAATTTTTATCCTGCTATAATAATAGAACAGGGCAATAAACATGTAATATAACAGTAATATTCCAAACAATGAATGTTTGCAAAGTGCTATTTGCCTTGCTTTTATATTACTTTGGGCAAAAGCATCTGCTAAATATCCATCTTCTGTAACTGCTTGTCCTATTCAGGGTTCTGGAGCCTATTGGCTCAAGGGAGGGATCAACCCAGAATGGGGCACCAACCTATTGCAGGCTGCATTCACACATTCACAGCTATGGGCAATTTGGGAACTATGATTAACCTCAGTGTGTGTTATGACTGTTGGGGGGGGGGGGGTGTGGCACAAGAGTACCCTGTGGAAACCCAATGACAACACATGGAGAACATGCAAGCTCTACACACACAGAGCCATGGGGGTGATTAAATGACTTCAGAGGAGACTTCGGAGGTGGAGGGCAGTAGTGCTACGCACTGCATCACTGTGCAGCCCCATCTGCTACATACATAAAATTCAGTTACCAACCCAGTCAAATGCTTCAAATCCTTAAATCTGTCCTCTGACCCCCAGATATTAACTGGGAGGCAAGAGCCATATGAAAAAACAAATTAGGAAAAAGATTTATGAACATACGACAATAATCGTCCATTAGTAATAAAAAAGTTGAAAAATCGGTTCCTGAGATAGATCTTCTTTATAGATATTTCCTTTCTGGACCTGAACTTTCCACCTTCTGGTTGCCGCACCCTTTGAGAGAAAGGGATTTAAATCCCGCCTCCGTTCTATGTGTGTGGAGTTTCTATGTTTTGTTCGTGTTGTGCCGGTTTGCTTCTGTAGTCCAAAGACATGCATTTCAGCTCTCAGCATCCCTAAATTGCCCAGAGGGCATAACTTAGTGTGCATATGTCAGCCGTCTGCTGCCTGGGATAGACTTCAGGTCCAACCATAACCCCTATGAGGATAAGCAGTTAGATAGATGGATGTGTTTTTAATTCTGATATTTGTTTACGGTGATCCTCATTATTTGAAAGTGTTCTGATTAACCTGTACAGCAAGATGTGTAGAAGCTGCAGTGACGTTCTTCTCATGAACTTGGTTGCTTTCCTGGGTGATGATAAGGTAGATCACTTCTGTAAAGACACCAGAAATCACTGAACACCTGTGCCACCTCCTGTCCTCCACTATGTTCAGCTTCATGTCGATGTTCAGCCACATCTTTCCCACCTTCGTGGTCCTGGCATGGGTGTGCTCAGCATCCATGCCGGTGAAGAGCATCGTGTTGGAGAAAGAGTTGAGGCTGAAGGAGGCACTGAAGGCCATGGGTGTGACCAGCGGTGTGATGTGGACCAGCTGGTTCACTGAGAGCTTCCTGATGATGACTGTGAACACAGCCCTGGTCACCACCATCATCATGGTCATAATGCACTCTTTTCTTTTAGATGTATAAAATTAACAATTTGTTCATTTCATTTTTTGGTAACCATTACCATTACCTTCACTGAACCAACAACATGTTAAATTGTAGTCATCTGAATCTTAAGCTTATCACAAGCCTATACCTCAGCTAAAGGTGGAATTTGCATTGGGTGGACTAGTCAAATTTTTGAGTAACAATCCCATCTAGTGGAGATTTTAAATGTTACATCTGAGAGGTGGCTACCACTGCAACTTAGCATTTTTTTTATAATGTATTCCCTGGAGGTTTCAAACTGGATTTTAATTATTTAGTTTAAATATGGATTTAAGAGGAGGTTTATTTCAGGTTATAGTGTGTGTGCTACTAATAATTTATTGTAAATAAAAAAAGGTTATGTGTAGGTTTGGTTATTTTTCAGACCGGGAAGGTTCTGAGCTACAGCAATCCTATCATCCTCTTCTTGTTCCTGCTACTCTTCGCTATGGCAACCATCACACTGTGCTTCCTGATGAGTGTATTCTTTGACGATGAGTGTTGCGGTCTCTACCCATTACGATGGAAACATGGTTATTGGGGGGGGGGGTTGTATTAGCTGGTTTTGATTTATTGGGGGGGCTACAACCCCCCCCCATCCCCCCAATAATTTACGCCGATGGGTGTGAATGGAGTGTATGTGGGGCCTGTGATGGCTTGGCGCCTTGTCCTGGGTCATTCCCTGCCTTGTGCCCGTTGTTTACAGCACAAGTCCTCCCTGTGTTATTGTAGGTTCCCGCTTGCTCCCATTGTTCCCAGTATAAGCTGCAGGCCCCCTGTGACCCCAGGTAGGGTTAAGCAGTTTCTGAAGATGGATAGAGAAATTAAATTGCATTTTGGTCACAGACTAAAACGAAACCAAAATTTCCACTGCTGTCTCAAAACAGACGGAAAATTACTAGCACTAGAAATACAACAAGCAGTGTAAACCACACCACCAGGAGACAAAAGTGCTCATCTGAAGCCCCTGTTATATCTGACTGAAAGTTCTGTACTAGTAGGTGTCTAATGTTGTCCTAATTGAAGGAAACAGCTCTAGCGTGGCAGTTAAACTGTCTTTGCCTAAATTAAGACATATCAGTTGTAGTGATTTTTGGATATTTTGTTAACTTTTTATTTGATTTTGTTAATTATTGTTATTTTTTGTGATTTTGAAGATAATTCATTCACCCAGGAGCTGTAAGTATTCTAATTACATCATGTAGCCTCAAACCAAGCTATTTCATAATTTTTTATGTACACCAGATGCCACCAGAAAGATTACCAATTTTGTAGTTTGATGTGTATTAAAATGTAACACTGAAAAATGACAAAAGAGACAGCATTATTTAATCAGTACAAGGTTGGATAATGCTCACAAATGCTTAATTAGCTGCAAGGCCACAAAGCTGTTTCCTTCAATCAGGACAAGATTAGACACCTGCTAGGAGAGAACATTCAGCTTGATATAAATTAGATTTTGGGACAAAGACCCAACACAGTAACTTCTGTCACTAAAGCAAGACAATGGGACTGCAGAGTCAATGTGTAGTAGTACTGCTCTTATTTAGTTGGCTTTGTAATGCTTGGTCTCCATTGAAAATGAGTCCAGAGGTTACTTTCTATCCTGTGGCTGCAAAGTCAAACGTAGAAGCACAGACTGCAATAGCTGCTGTCTCTAAGGCACAGACAAAGATAGGGCAATCAATGGCAGCTGCCATCTCCCAGGTGCAGGCAGTGTTGGGGCAGGTGCGGCCGATGGCGGCCACGACCCCCCTGAGTAAGCCGTCTTTTGGGTTTGTGCACCCGGTAGCAGCTTCTGTCCCAGTAGGCCAAGTACAACTTGGGCCAATAAAACCAGCAGCAGCCACTGGTTCCCAGGGCCAGCTACAACTTGCCCAGTTGGGGCCAGCCTTGGCCGCTGTCCCCCCGACGCAAACTAGTCCCAGTGCTATCAAGGTAACGTGTAGCGAGAGCTCAGTTTTTGTGGAGGTGCCGAGAGACCAGCTAGGCATTGGCCAACTGGTCAAACCTGCTGATGTAACGCTGGGAGGCCGTGCACCAGTGGTACAGGATGCTTCTGCTCAGGTTCTGAGGTTTGAGTGTGAGCTGCAGGATTGTGGAAGCCAACTGATGGTATGAAGCCTGTGCCCCTTTGTATGTTAGACTGGCCACATCTCTACTAATGATGCATTTTCTTCCAGATGACTGACAGCTCCCTTGTGTATACCTTCGCCCTGATCTATACTCCTACTGGAATTGGTGGCACACCTATTGTGCGGACTAATGCTGCTGTGCTCAGTATTGAGTGCCACTACTTGAGGTCAGGATGGGAAGCTTGTAGCTGTGGTGGCGACTGATTACTTTGACTTGTCTGGCTTCTGATTTTGGTCCTGAATTTATAGGAAGCACAATGTGAGCAGTGATGCATTGGTGCCAACCTGGGTTCCCTTCTCTACTACCAAGGCTGCTGAGGACATCCTGGTGTTCTCACTTAGACTCATGACCGGTGAGTCTTTTTGCCTTGTAACTATGGCTTGCTGTGTTCTGTACTTGATGCATGTCTGCTTCTGTAGATGACTGGCAGCTTGAAAGAACCTCAAATGACTTCTCCCTGGGGGATCTCCTCAACATTGAGGCCTCTGTGACTGTGGCAAACCACCATCCCCTTCGTGTGTTTGTGGACAGCTGTGTGGCCACCTCAACCCCTGATGTGACTTCTCACCCTAGATATGACTTGGTGATAAACCATGGGTGGGTAGTAGGCTGCTGTAGTTCCATGTGAATGGCAGTCTGTAATGCTTCCTGAATGTGTCCTTCAGCTGCCTGAATGATAGCAAGCTGCCTGCCTCCAGTTCCCGCTTCCTACCCCAAAAGCAGGATGACAAGCTGCAGATGCAGTTGGATGCATTCAGGTTCTTGCAGGCCACTAGCAATTTGGTGAGTCACGGACGCAAGCCCAAAAGTGCTGTATGAGCTGAAACTAACTGCTTTGTGCTGTTTCTTGAAGATCTACATTACCTGTCTTCTGAAAGCAACTGTAGCATCTGGGCCTTCGGATGAGAAGCACAAGGCCTGTTGGTTCTCTACCAGGTGTGTGTGTAAATAACTGAGGCGTAGTGTCTGGCTCAGTGTGGTAATGGCTCTCATTCATTGCTAGGTGGACAGCTGCAGATGGTAATGACCAGGTGTGTGGCTGCTGTGACACAGACTGCAGTACCAGGAAAGCAAGACATCTGATGAGTATGGGTCTCCCCATGTGATACTCCTGACTGTTCTTGATGGTACTGTGACTGACTATTTTGGCTTGCAGCTTTATGGTGGGAAAGTACAGCTATTGTGGGCCCATTTTCTGTGGCTGAGAAGCCTCTGTTGCATGGTGGTCATCACCCCCCAGGAGCTGAGATGTCAAAGGCAGAGGACCAAACTGCTCACTCTGGTATGTAGCTGAAAGCTGTTTCTGGCCCTTTGGAAATGTAGTGATACTTGGGTGAAGGTTGTTGGATATATTGACACTGGCTTGCTTCTTTGCTCAGGTGTTTCCCTGGAGGCCATGGCTTTGGCTGGAGTGCTTGCTGCAGTTGCACTGGTGGTCATTGGTGTTCTGGGGATTGTGCTGCATTGGAAATGAGTGTTTAACTGTCCAGAATAAAGCTCTTGACTAATGGCTATTTGTCCCCAATGACACCCTTTAAACTTGTGATTCCAACTGAGTAGGGTTAGTCAGTGTCACTTCACCTTGTGACTTCATTTCCTTGGACTGAAGATCAGTGAGCTACGTACTAGGTAAACTGTATGACCAGCTCTCATTAATATCTTCCTATGATACTGGATTCTGTCAGTTTCTTTGGTTGACCTGGTACCAGACTAACATGATCTTGAGCTGGTTACCCCATCGCATGGTGTCTTTGGCCCTTGCTTTGCCAGACAAACATAAGTGCATGTTTCCAATATACATCTTTAGTGTAGGACTAAACTGAAGGCGCCTGAAAATTTCACTTGGGAAGGAAAAGGTAGAAAGGTTTGTATTGGGTTGATTAGGTATGGGACTCTTGCTACAGGAAATATAATCAAAAACATGCATTAAGAGCCATGAGTGGCAGAATCTAGTTTGTCTACATCCTGCAGGCCTAGTTCTAGCATAATAGCCCATATGCTGCATTAGTCTGGTCTGGTTGCTTACAGGTTTAAGTAACATTTAATCTGTTTCATTATGAACCATGCATCAGGAAATTCAGAAACACAGCAAAACTATGCCAGCAGGAAGCTGATTTATTTTTAAAATGGACTGATGACCTGTTCATTCTCATGCATGATGTACAAGGTTGGGTAAAGGCAAAGAAGACCAGTTTTGTAATTCTGAATAATCAATGGATAATTGACCAGGGATACGTTTCCACATCGACTTCTGTCGTTCGAACTATGCAAGTACGACGCAGGTGTTTCCTGCAACCATAGTTCGAGCGAACGTTCGCAAACACTGTCGTAGTTCGAAAAGCGTAGATCTGGGTAAATCCATCGGCGATGGTGGAAAATGCAGTCTAATGAGGGTATAGTCACCATGTAGGTAAGAAATGTAGTAATCTTTAATACCTAATAAGGAATCATTTAACTCTACGATCACATATAATGTTAAGTTGTCTGAAAATGTAGTTTGAAACGTAATTGTTGTGTAGGTCTCTGGTCATAAGTATAGTAACTGTCTGTAGTGAGCAATAGGGACAAATCTCAGACTGCAAAGTATTGATTAGCACAGGCCGGGGTGGCTAATTTCTAATTTTATTAGGCATGCAGCTTTTCGCTGCAATTCCGTGCTCATAGTAGAACGTAGAGGACTGACTGAAGAGTTCGCACAACTGGGTTTGAGCAACTGATCGAACGGTTAAAAAAAAAAAACCCTGCATGGATAAGAATACCCGCCCTTGTAGTGGCATATGCATTTAGCGTGTATTGCTTGGTAAATGATGTTGTGTGTCATATGGTACATTTTGCCATATATAGGGAAATGATAAACATTAACAAAATAAAAAGAAAATAAAACCCAATAATAAATCATTATCCCTTATACGTGTACATGTGTGTATTTTATGCAGACCATTGGGTGTTGTGCAGTTTGTTCATTACACACATAACTTGAGAGGGACAACAGTCGTCTTAGAAAAGAGTACAGCATTTTGATGAATTACTCCTGTACTCCTTATTCACTGACAGCCGTCATTGCCATAATGGAGGAGTAGAATGACACTACAGCGGTCAGATACGAATCCATGCCTTTGTACTCGGGAAATGACGTCTGTAATGTTTGGATACACGCGCCGGTCTATTCCAGTCAGCAACTAACATTCTGTAAGCGATAACGTGGGACCAGGAATTTATAAGTGGCTGTAGTGTGACTGAAACACAATGAACTGCAATCAACGTAATTGGATGGAGCGTCTCACAAAATGCAGTGTAATAGCTAAAAGTTCTTTTTCAAGAGGCGTAGCATTATTTTGGCGCGATTGCTATTTTTCATATTATTGGTGTTATGTGACTGACACAATACATCGATGACTTATGTGTGTGTGTGATTAGGGTTTAGGGTAGTTTTTGTACGCGACCGTTTGCCTGTAATAGGAAGCGGGGTTACTGGCTTATCGGGGTAACTTGTCGGACTTAAGGTAGTCTGGGAAAAGTGTAAGTGAACAAATATGAAATCCATTTAAATTTTAAACTGTGGTACCTTAAATCTGACAACTTACCCCGATAAACCAGTAAACCTGCTTCATAGTACAGGCCACGGCTGTGAAAGTAGTCTGTTAGTTATTGCGCACAACTTCCCGTGAGTCTGACCAATCAGCGCTGGAACCATTGTAGTTCGAACTACGGTAGGTTCGCCGTGGGCCTGACCAATTTGCGCTACAACCACTGCAGTTCGAACTACGGAGGTCGCAATTAAACTAACTTGATTCGAACTACGCTGGTACGACGGTTTGGGGAACAGTCGTACTATGGATGTTGGTTAGTTTGAGTTACCATAGTACGATGCATCGTTAATGCTAAGTTCCGTCGTTGTTTGGGAAACGAACCCCAAGTTAACTGTATCGCAGCTCTCGCTTAGTTAAGCGTTGTCTCAAAGCACGTCCAACGTGTGGGAACAGATTCCCAAAAGATCGTTCCCTCGGCCGAAAATCCGCGATCTTACTACTCATGTCATGTAATCGAATTATGTGTCCTCATATGACATAATATCTGACATTATGTGATTAGATTGTTTTTTTTTTTAATCTGTAAAATGTGCATGCACCTTATGCTCATGACATGATTATGTTTGAGTTGGCGGGAGAGTGAGTCTTGTATATACGTATGTATAAAAATGGAACTCTGTAGTCAGTGATATGAGTAAAAGCAAGACGAGAAAGCAGAGAATAAAAACCATCTTTTCGGAAGTAATCCAATGCGTGATACCTCCATTACATGGAAAACAGAGCTGAGATTGCTACATCATCAATATAATGAATGTCCGTCTCTAAATTACCGATTGGTCGCTGATGTGAAACGAGTTGAGCTACTTTGTCGAGTTAGGCTACCGTAGTGCTAATCGATACACCCCTAACCCTTACCCTAATCCCCAAAAAACCATATAAAAGGTTTAAAAACGATAAAGCATCGGATATAGCGGGCTCGCATATAATGGAATTTCTCTTATAATGGACAAACAATTTGGTCGCCAAGGCTGCTTTTAGCTGTAGTTTTGTTCGGCTGGTGTTTCGGGCAATTCGGTTTCTCTGTTTTCCCTGTCGCGCGCTGATTTGTACACGGTTTCGCTGTTGTTTTCATGTCTCTTGAGGTAAATTAGCCATGTATTTTAAAACATCACATGCCTTTTCGATGTTTTTTGTTTTAACATATAATTGGTAATAATAATAAGGTGGATAGAGATATTTCTTGATGGAAACGGTATAGTATTGCTTATAAGTCTAATTATGCGCGACAATCTACTGTATTCACCTGTAATAATGTACCTGAGTGGTTGTCAGACATCTCCCATACATTTTTGCCTAAATATTAGGAGAAACATTATTTCCTGACATCCAGGATACTTGGTTCCCCCCTGTTAAAACAGCTATACAGCAACTCTAGGCCTCGGTACTAATAACAATACGCAGTATTCACATATAATTATGTACCTGAGTCATTTTCAGACTTTTCACATACATATTTGCCTAAATTCACATACCTCTTTGCTTTAATATTAGGGGAAACCTAATTGCCCGGAACACCTGTTATGTCCAACGCAGATACGTACGTAGTCGGGATTATTAATAGTCACGCGTCTGGCCAGGTAAAGTTGGATTACTGCATGTACGATATAATAATTTATACCACAGTTGTGTCTACTGAGGTATGGCATGAGTAAATGGTGTCCTGTGGTTGTTTTCTGGGCATACAGCAACTCTGGATATAATGGACTGTTTTGCTAGGTCCCTTGAAGTCCGTTATAACGGTATTTTGCTGTAAAATAAAAGCGTACGCATATTACTAAAGTAAAACATGAAATGCAATAACTGTAATTGGAACAAAAATCCGTTAAAATAATATGAACAGGAAGATATTTTTTTTATTTTGAAGATGGAGCTAGATTGAGTCTGACTTTTTCAGTAAAGTCTGCCTTTCTTTAGCTACTTTCATGGAATACCCCCCAGGGCTCTTTCAAACTGGATATCAATTCTAAATCCAGGCCTTGTTTTCAGTTCTCCAAGGTAGTTTAATAACTACTGACTGGCCACAGAGGCTATGCACCTGGTTCATGGGAAAAGGAAGGCTAGAAAATCAGCAGGATTTGGACCTTAAAAAGCCCTGGCTTACCTGTTGGCCGTTTAAGAAGTCTGAGCCATTCAAATGTTTATATTGTAGGATTGGCACGTGTTCCCTTGTACAATTAATGCTTCAAAATGCAGGTGGAACAATGTGACAATCACCTGCAGCTCAGGACTTTAATGGCGGAATTCCACTGAGTGGTTGTACCACGTTCTGGCTGGCTGATCGGCTCCACTCTAGTCAATGCTCATGATTCCACCCAAAGTGCCACAGCATGGTTCCGAACTGTCCCAGAAGCATCTCTCTATTCTGCTTCACTTAAGATACACGCCAAGTTACTTTTGCTGGGTGCAGCTTCTGGGACGCTCCTGACAGCAGGTCGATCTGCCAATTCAATCGGTTAACACTTTCTTCATGAATATTCACGAGTGTCCCCCCAGCCCCCCTGCAGAGAATGGAGCAAAACCATGTTGTGCCAGAACACGGTCCAATCACACTTGGAATTCCGGCGTTAAGACTAGTTTGCCTCTCATCCCTCACACGCCAGGCGTCTGGACCTCAGTTCTTGATCTTGGCAGTGTTACCTCTGTTAGCTAAATTGAAAGAAAGTCTGTCATTCCATCACAGCATCAAGTGGCCATGTGCCTCATCCTGCAGGAGGTTGGAGTATTCTCTGTCAAACATGGTGGTTGCTTCTCACAAGTGTATTTTAATAGCAGCACACATACATTGTCAATGTCCTTTAACGTTGTTTAATAATCACGTCACTAATAACAATTAATCACAAACACGTTGTTCCAAAAAAGAAAAACCACAAACAACCCCTGCACACGCAAATGGCAAACATGGTAGCTGAACCATCTTCAGCATGCTTTCGCTATCGTTAAATATATCCACATTTGGCGTGGACTATCAGCAGAGGCAGGGTCGGGGAGGTTTCTAACCGCTGTCAGTACAAAGACCCCTAGTACATGGAGAGCTCGTCAGTCATTCAGGGAGAGCTGCTGACTCTCTGTGGCGCTCCTGAGCCATGCCTGTATTGGGGTGTAGCCCAAGGAAAAAATATCAACCTGCCTATCACAATACTTCCCATACATCAGTTCTCTTGTATCAGGTGACATGCTTCTTATTGATGACGTGCATAAATTGCATTTCCTTTTTATTTTGGATCCCAAGAACATCGAAGAGGCTGCTGTTTCCTGCTGTGGCACGCAGAGAGGCCCTTCCTGTTGGGTGATGATGTTTCATGATGGGGTCATGGGGCAGGTAAGTGCAACATATTGAAGGAAACACTAAAAAAAAACAATGTCTCTTTATAGGCGATTAATCACTAAATTCTAATTCAAAATCCTAGTTTTGGCCCAACAGACTTGGTTTCCCTGCTTCTTTCCTTATACAAACAAACACACATCATTACCTATCAACAGGTCTGCTGGATTTTGAGGACTGAGTTTTGGTTCCCAATATTATAACATTTGATGACAAAGTCTGACTTCAGGTCAATAGAGGTCTTATTTAAAAAACATGGACTGATTTTGGAAATTTGCTTATGAATTAGTGCTTTTTTGCTTTTCAATTGGTGGTCTTTGAAAACAATCCCATTCCTTTTGTGGTAATTGTATTTTCTACAGGACGACTCAAAATTGAGGATGTGTTGATGTGAATATGAATACATATATATGTGTGCCGTCTCAGACATGATATTTTAAAACATTCTCATATTTCAGCCACCAAACAGAAGGCATTGAAAATGGCACACTATCAAAATAGCCCAAACCTACTTAACCGTTCAGGTGTACGATTTCTCCCAAGGGCCAATAAGCCCAATATAACAAAAAATAACTATAACTATATAGTGATGTGTAGGCAGGGTAGTCTGCAGGGAGGATGCAACGTGATTGGCTGGAGAACCAGAGGCAAAACATCGAGGATCGAGAGGAAAACCTCAGCGAAACTGCTCTTGTAAAAAGCTCCACAGTACAAATTTCTCATACTGAAAAAAAAAAACATTTCTGATATTAAAAAAGCATAGCATTTTTCCCAACACACATTTGTTCTTCCAACTCAACATATTAGTTTCTCTCAAACCTTTCATTTTAAATATTTGTTTTTAATGCAACAAAGTATAACAATGTATACCCTCAAAGCAGGAACAGCCTGCCAGACTGAATGACCACATACTAATACTTAATATTACAGTGCTGTAACTACCATATGTACACACTTTTACTTTATTGCGATCAAATTTCCTTCATATCATACATGCAGGTTTTTCTGTGTTATACAGACTCTCCCTGCCGTAAAGCATTAAAACCTCGTTATGACACTATACTACCAATGATCACATGATATCCCGCCGTTTTTGTTCATTAGCTCAGTGCTGATTGTTCCTGCCGTAGCATTTCACCACACCACCCTTCACTCCCATTGAATGCAAAGAAAGCTGCGTGTTCTGACAGAGGGGCCATAATGTTTGTTATGTCTCATTCAGCATCAGGTTTCTGAGGGGGACTGTGACAGATGACAGATACATGCGAACACACAAGCAACCAGTCTTATGGCCATACTCCCTCTCGCACAGACAGACAACCTCAAAAGAACATGGTATTAGAATTTTAAGTGTATCATTTAAGTGTATGTAATAAGGTGAATGATATACAGTATGAGTTTTTAAGAAACAGGACTTCTACTAGTAGATCTTAGAGCACAGAGGTCCCTATGTCACTGCATTAATACAGGACAATGCAATCCTGATTAACACCAATTAATCAACTGACCTGGCCTACTGCCCACTGTCATAATTAGAGTTGTATCAGTTTCAGTCTGACTGCCCCCCCCTGCTGATATATATCTTCTGCTCTACCTGCCCCCCCGACCACCTGTCAAAGATGACATCACTGTGACTCTTACATGTGATCTCATGCCATCCTTTTCTCTTTCCCTGACCCACCTCGCACTGCCACGGATGCCTAGCTGATGGTATCCCACGGAGGGTGTCCGCAAATGACAGGTGCTTTTCTGACGTATGACATCACCTAACGCCAATGTACAACTGCACTCTTTCCTCCACCGCGGGTAACACTGGAGGCACCAGTCTGCTAACGACGCGGAATCATTTGGACCCGGCGGCACCAGGCAACTTTCCGTTCGTCCGAGAGAAGCACTACAGTGTAAAGGAGAACCCAAAGTTGGGGTTCCCATTAAGTCAGTGTACTGAAATGGATTCACTAAACAAAATGTGCAATACAGACGAGCACTCGTGATATAATCGCTAACCACTATGGCTACCAAAACCAGGCTTTCGCGGACATTCTCTTGAAAGGAAATGTGAACCTCTGGGAACTTAAAATAAATAAATAAATAAATAGAAAGCCTTACAACAGCAATAATAATAATAATAATACGATAAACAGACTGGAACGAGACGACTCGGTGTCACGGGCAATACTAAAACACGCCATTACGAAAACTAGACGAGTGTAGAGATACTAAGATTATGCTGAATGCTCAGTCTAGCTTGATGCACTGCACTGGTGCTAACAGTTCAGCAGTGGAGGCAGATGGGGGACTGGGGTGGTGCCCATCTGCAGGTGGGGCTGGGAGCTCAGGCTAAAATGACAATGCAACTGTTGTGCATGCTCGCTAAAAGGGGTTACTGGAGTTACTTCTACCAGACTACTCTTTATGCTCTACATCAGTGGTTCTCAAATTATGGAGTGCCCTCTATAGGTATATGGAGGTATTTCCATGTATGATGTCGGTCATAATGGTAGCATGAGGGACAGCCTAGTGTTTTCTAAGGTGGAAAGCGGTGAAAAAAAGTTTGAGGACCATTGCTCTACACACTACAGTCATGGGAGGCTGGGAGGGTCAATAACTGCATAAACAGGACACTGTTACCCAAGAGGTTACTCTGTCACTAAGACACAAAGCTAAAGTGCTAAAGGGGAAGGAACTGTGCTCTTCTCTAGGGGTGACACTGTGAGGGCGAGGGGTCTCGGGAAGTAGCGGGAAGGACCCCTTCAACAACCTTACTGACCTGACCCTGCCTCTCTGAAAGGTTCCAGGGATTGGGACAGGGTATGGGTCACCCGACTGAAAGAGGAGGGTCATCCTAAATCCTATGTGACCCACCAGGTGAGACCCCAAAGCCTTGGCTACGTAGCTTAGCCAATGAGGAAATGCGGAAGGAGGGTGGGATTAAAATGGAGTGGGCGATGACCAAAAATGGCAGGAAGGTGACGGGATGAGGTGCGAGTACAATGTTTTGCTGACTGCCTGTCTGCCCTACTGGGCAGTGGGAGAGGGGCAGGGGACCCGAGGAAGCCAGCGGGAGAGAGGAGGTTGCAGCAGGCGCGTCGCGTTCTGGGCGCCAGGTCCAGTGAGGGAGGGCAGGGGAGGGAGATGCCGACGCGGTGGTCCGAGCAAGCCGGGGCATCCCCAAGGGGGGGTCTGAGCCTGCAGGACTCAATCTGTAGCAGGAAGGTCGGGAAAACCAGAAGAGAGAAAGAGAGAAGGAGGAGGTGAGAAACCAGAGGAGGAGGAAGCTCTG
>JAABNY020000032.1:11763604-11778742 GCA_015164015.2 Brevimyrus niger
CCTGCTCCCCCCCCGCCCCACCCCCCTTCCCTCCCCCCCCCTCTTCCCCCCTTTAATCCCCCGTGCATGGATGTTTGCCCCCCCCCCCCCCCCGCTCCCCCCCTCCCCTCCCCCACCGACCAGCTGTTTTTGCAGCAGAGCCTGAGCCCATCTGGGCCCCCCCATGTCGATTCTGACAGATCCTCTGTCTCAGACTGTCATTCTCTCTATGTTTCCCACCCCGCCGCCAATCTCAGGGTGATCCCTTGGCAAGACAGCCGGTCCGCATGTCACACGTGGGAGGGAGGGGGTGGGAAGATGCTAGGTGGACGGACTTCCCAAAAAACGGCTCCGGAGCTTGTTCTCCATGATCCGAGATGGAGAACATGGCCGCCACACTTGTAGTGTAAACAAAAAAGTGGAATACATCAATAGGCCCAGCCATTTTCTACTGCATGCCAGATGCCTGGGACAGCAGGGAGGCCCCCACTGGTGCAGATACACAAATGAATAGCTCGTTCTCAGGTTCGAGTCCAACAAAAGCCGGCATGTGTCCTTGTCCTGTGAAACACGCGGAGCACTCCAGTGAGGCGGGTCCTTCGACCCCAGTTTTGGGTATACTCTAACAGGCAGGGGGTGCACGCAAGGGCCAGACCCCCCCTCTCCCCCCCCAGCTCAGCATACATCTGGTTGCCCTGGTTACATAAATTCTCTCCCCACCCCACCCTCTATCATTTATCTATCCCTCACAAATCGGTCCGGAAAACTACTAACGCGTTATGCAATTACGTAAGCCATCCGCCAGCCGCTCACGGTATCGGGCGGATCAGCATGTGGGAGAGCTGTCAGTCACAGTCAGAACAGGCAAGGAGGGACTCTGTGAGTTACGTGTCAGTCACAGTCAGAACAGGCAAGGAGGGACTCTGTGAGTTACGTGTCAGTCACAGTCAGAACAGGCAAGGAGGGACTCTGTGAGTTACGTGTCAGTCACAGTCAGAACAGGCAAGGAGGGACTCTGTGAGTTATGTGTCAGTCACAGTCAGAACAGGCAAGGAGGGACTCTGTGAGTTACATGTCAGTCACAGTCAGAACAGGCACGTAGGGACTCTGTGAGTTACGTGTCGCTGCAGGTGGCATAAAAATAGCTCTTGTACACCAAAAAGAAGGTAGACTTTCAAGGTTTCCTGAACCCACAGTTTAACTTTTTTTTACTTAGAATTAATTGGAATATGTTCAATCCTTTGCAATAACTGAATTATGTTTACATTGTACTACATTACTTATTTACATATTAATTGTTCTGACTGTAATCATATTTATGGTCTTTCTGTAAGCACCTTCACTTGTATTTGTGTTTCATTTGTTTACCAGTAGCTGGAAAGACTAGAGTAAGATTTTCATAGCATAGCTTACTGTGTGTATGACAATCAATCTGGAGTCTATTGTACTGTTACCCTGGACATTAAACATAGTTTCAGACAGACCCACTTAGCATGTAGTTACTCCTGCTTACTCTAAATAATGCCCAACCACCATGAAACTCTTTTCATGCTCATCAGTGCAGCATATTACCATGAAATCTACCCCTAAAACTTCATAAGTACCTCTTTAGTTCCCTAATTGTTTTAGCAACAATTTTTGAATTAAATGTTTGAGTGAACCTTGGGAGATGAATGACACTCGTGGGGGTTTGAGAGCAGCAAGGCCGGGTTAAGGCCTCTTTCACAATGTGGCAGCCTTCAGCCCACAGATGAGGGCTTGGTGCTCCTCTCTAGCTATGAAGACCTCTGCCGCATGGACCCATTTTACAGGAATAAGCCTGGATACATAAACAGGAGAGAAGAAAGGGTTCCTCACCCACTAAGGACCCACACAGTGCCATGCTCGCTATCGCTGATATCTCACACCGTTAGCAATCAGACACCTAAATGGATTAAAGTACACATTTCCATTTTCACTTGACTGTACCCTTGAACAGCAATGGATGTTAAGAGTAAAGAGCTATTTTCGGATGCTCTAATCTCCATTAAGTGGCAGAACCCAGTGACTTAAAAAATGGTATATTAGTGTGAATACGCAGGAGAACGCTATTTATTTTGATTTACGTCGCTGCGCTTTTAGCACGGATTGTAAACAGGAAGCCACTCCAAGGGCATGGAGGGACTGACATCGGTGTGGCAAAGCCAGGCTATAAACCTGTCTGCTGCATGAAGTAAGAGGTTAAAATTTAATATTACTGCAGTAATTAATCATTCAGATCTGGGTTTCTTTAAGATGAAATTATTTAGCACTGAAGAGAGGTAAGACAGAGTATCTAACTAGGCATGACTAAAGTTTACTAGTCATGGTGGACTTCTCTAAGAGTGAACTCAGTACAGGGAAGGTCTTCAGACGTGGGGCATAGCATTCAGTGGCGTAGGTACTAATGCAGGCCAGGAGAGGTGAGTAACTATTTTGGGCAGTTCCATGCCACCCCTTCCCATCGCTCCCTATTGTTTCCTTGGTAGCCCCATTTCCAAGCAACCGCCTCCCATTACCATAGCAACAGGCTCCCCGTCACAGAGGCTGCACCGTTTCAGCAACATGGGGAGCAAGATGAAAGGACAGGCAAGAAGGGGACAGAAACGTGGAACATGGAATGAGAAACAGCAGGATAAAAAAAAATGATTTTAGAAACTGTGAACAAAGTTCATTCCTCCCACCTTCTCTAGAACAAAAATATCTTACAGTTAATCAAAATTTGTTAATTAAAGTAGTTAGTCTCTGAATAGCAGTTTAGCCTTTTATTATCTAGAGTCTGGCACAGTTTTGTTGCTGAAAGAAAATCTGCTTTAAGGACAATTAAGTTTGTTTATAATGGAGGCAATAGCGTAGTAGACAATAAAATAAAACACAAAGGCCTACTTGGGGGCAAATCTCAAACACAGTGGCTAATGAACAGAATCTCGGAACTATTTCAATCGGAGCAGCAACACCGGATGCGTTTGCGGCAGAAAGCGTTTCAGCTTCAGAGGCAACGCATGCATCAGTGCAGCTGAAATGCAAGCGTGTTAAAAATAACTCTCCAGCACCAAGAAACAGACTCTCTGCGGACGTAACGGTTCCCTCGCATCTCTCTTCTTTCATTATCGTTTCTTCTTCAGCAAGTGAACTTCGGGGATGCGGATTGGCCAGAGGTGGGCGGACAGGTGCCGTGCTAATTCATCCTGTCACCAGCGTGTGCACCGGGCACCCAGCGGGGGCCAGAACCAAGGCTGAAAGAGGAGCGGGGAAGAGCGGGGGGCTCCGTGCCGCCGGACAGCATGGTGACAGCTCCAGAGAGCGGCTAATGACGGAATGCAGACATTTCTGTCTTCTTCACTCACCCTCCACCCTTGAATGTCCCATTCAATCCATAAGGCCCAGTCCTGACAAAGTGCCTCTACTTCTTAAACGATGTAAGTGCGTTAAAGGTGGACACAGTCACTGGCAGAGGCCACAGTGCAGGCCGACCTCATACGCTGCAGCCAGAGGTGGCAATTTCAGGTCCAGACAGTAAAAATCCAGACCGTAATTTACTTTAAAACCTATTGGTCTTTCTTCAAAAACCTATATGTACATTTCTAAGCACTAATCCGCTGAAGATCATCATGGAAACCAGCTCTCTTAATTAACGACTTTCATAATTAAGATGCTAATGCAGAGTGGCTTAATGTTACCGTGTGCCCTGCAGCCTGACCGGCCCTGAGGTGAAATAACAGAACTAAATCCTTGTCTGCTTTATAAATAGCATGAGGCAGGGACACAGTACGGGGGCAAGGAGTTGGGTCTGCAAACAGCAGACGAAGGCCAGCTGGGCCGTCTTTCACGGACAGGCTTTTCTTAGCGTTTCTTCTCCGGCTGGGCAGTGCCAACACGGGGGATAATTGTGCTGCATGTTTTTTTTCGTTTGTTTGTTGGTATATTAAAGAACCTGCAACACCCATGACACTCCTACATTTTACAGACTTAGAAGATATCAGACAGCCCCTGAAGCGATGGGTTTAAGGGTGTATACAAGATCTCAATGGTGGTATCACTAACTCCGGGGTTTCCGCCAGTGACCTTCTGATCACAGACACGGCATCCCCAGCGAAGTGAGCCGCACTGCACCCCCATCAGCACCATTACCCTCGATTAAGACTTTTTTCCCTCCGGTCAGCCAGAGAATCCCTCACCCCGCGGCGGTGAACCATCTGCACGCTTGTGCAAAGTGAGTGCGCTTTTCACAGCACGAGAGAGGTGCAGGCTTCCGCGTGACACATCTGTGCTGCCGGGACCACGCCAGGGGCCGTGCCAAAGCAAACGAGCGGATCACGTCGCCTGCTGCTGACGTGCGTCTGGCTGCTCAGCTGTCAGGCCGCGTACGCGTTCTCTGAGTCACTGCGGGACGCCACCAGCCCCCTGCCACTCTACCAAAGTAGACGGCCGCTTTCGTCCGCCACTGCCCCATACACCACCCCCTGACCTTCCTCTCCGCTGTCCTGTCATCCATTTGCCCAACGATTTGGAACGTGTTACCTAACCTATTGCATAATACTTTAACGATCGATTGGCAATTAATTTTGAGACCCCCCCCCCCACTTGCCAATTTTCCATGATATCGTAGTTTCTGAAGGTTAGGGATCCGCGTCTGCAGTTCAGCCATCGTCGCACATAGTGTATCATCATTGGGGTCATGAAAGGCATGATAGAAAAGGAGGGGTACGGAAGAACTGCAGGGAGAAGAATACTAGGACGGCAGAGCAGAGCAGGCTATTCTTGCTCGTTTGAATGTTTAATAAGTAGCTATGTGCCGCCTAGAGCTCATTTGAATTTAGACTGGTGAGGAAAGACAGACACGAATACTTTGTGCAGCCCGCTCCTCCCCAGAGTCAGCGTCTGCAGCTATTGAGCTCAAACGCTGTCCTATACCTGGGCGTCAGTCCCAAATGGCTGTCGCTGCTGCATCTGTACCCGGCCGCACTTTCGAGGTCCACTTTAGATGCTGCGTCATAAATATAGTGCCCCAGAAATCCTATTCCTGGCTTTGTGTCCGTACACTCAGACACACAACGGCACACTGCGCTGGAGACGTCGCTGTGCGTGAGAGGACTCCCCAGGGAGTCTTAAATGCAATTCATTTTTTTTTTTAGAGTCCCAGAAATGCCTGCTCTACAGAATTTTTGTTTCCAGGCCCCCAAAAACACTTAAAAAAGCAGCACAAAACAGCTCAAAGCACATCGCGGTGGAGGATCGTGCGTTTGGGACTAAGTTGGGTTAAGCCTTAAACAGGGGGAGGAATCAGAATTAAGGACTACAGAGAAAGCGGAACATCAGATACAGGAGGCGGAGCTTTGCTGGACAAATGGGACAGCAGAGAAACAGTGGGGGCGGGCCTCCACTCTCAGAATTTAAGAAAAAGGGATGTGAGGCTGCCAGGGCCACACAGATACACACTTCCACTGTACCAATGATTAAGGAGAATTTAAAGTGACACTGACCTGTGTTTTACACTTTAAACATTGAGAAAACCCTCCCCATATCATTAATGGTGCTTGTGCTGCTGGGGAAATGTTAATTCATGCCACTGCATACCTGGGTATGTGGTACGACAATAAAGCCTGACAAGTCAAGGATGGACAGAGTGCCACTTCCTGATATTATCGGGAATGTCACCTGACCCCTGACCTTCTGTGCGAAGATGCAGGACTGGCAATGGCTCTATGAAGGTCACTCTATAAGTTTCTATATGACTTTATGTTGGTCTCCAGAGTATCATGCAGTAATGGGACTTCCTGTGTCCTCCAAAGCACTTCCCCCATCATGGTTTCAAAAGAAAAAAATACAACACTGAAGTGTGAGGATGAACAGCAGCCAGGTCATCGGTGTTTACCGCAGAAAATGTCTCCAAGGCCTTATTTTAATTTATTTCAATTATTTAGTTTATTGTGTGGGTTTTGCCCCATGGGCACTGTGCAGTTCAGTGGGGTAGGATGGTGTGTCTGTCATTGGAAAGTGACCGACTGAAATCCTAGCTCATGGGAGTTTTACTGACTGTGTTTTAGACTGCGACAACCGTGGAGGCTGTCAGCGTGTGAGGGTGGGTGGAGGGGGCAGTCTACATGGCCTTGTCTTTTGATGCCCCCCCTAAGTACTACTTTGGGTGACATGGCCCACCCCCCCCTGCACACTGAGACACCCTAAATTACAGAGCAGAGAGGCCCTCAAGGGCAGCTGCCTCGCCCCTGCCAGTGAGCCCAGCTGCACCATAAGCAGTAACACATCCATTCATTTAGCAGTCACTGTGGCCCCACATTACATGCGAAGTGCCTGCTCACTTCGCTATTTACAGAGGCGCGGAGGCACATCCAAAACGGCAGCCTCACGTTCGTCGAGAAGGCCCTCCGTGACGTCAGCGGAACGCGCAGGTCCGCGTGAAGCTCCACGCCGCTGTCGCAATGCCGCTGACGCGCTACAAACGCGCTACAGACGCGCTACAGACGCGGTCATGCTGACGAGGAGTGGCGAGAAAGCATCCGCCTGCCATGTTACCCTGCTTCCATAAACAAAAACAGATGGAAATCCGGCAATCGATATCCATTCCGGACACTGGATGAGACACTGGGTTCCATTTTGCGGAACATCACGTTGCCATGGCAACTAATCACCTGTCCCTGCCAACTGTCGTTTCAGTTAATGAAGTCCAGCTGGCCCTGATATGACTGATTTGAATTTCAGGGACAAACACAGGTAACTGGACAGAGGGGAGCCAGATCACCTACGATGTCCAATTTTGTTTGAGTCTTTGCGTTATTCTGTAAAACCTGTTTAGCTATTTCCAGAGCCTTTGCGTCACTATGCAGACTGCTTGAATTCAGCCAATGAAACAATACTGTCCCAATTAATGTGTCATTTGTTGGATAAAATCTTCCGTTCTTTGTACTGTTTCCAGCATTTCCATCCACTAGCTTCTGACCTACAATCATTATTCAAGCAAACATATTTTTAAAGAATACACAAATAGAGAGTGGAACCTAAGCACTTTGGTGAATAAACAGCAGACTGGATCTGGCTGAGGAGTGACCCGGCTGAACACTTCAGTGATATATCAATCGCAAATATGGTGAGACAAAAAATATTAGATAACTTCACATCTAGTACCAGTAGCAAGGAGACCATGAACTATCTTCCAAACCTGAGCCCATGTATAAAAACAAGAATGAATCAGCTCAATTTGAAGCACAGCAGCTGAATCATTTTGCACGTTGATGAATGACGCATCATAATAATGACAATTAAAGCCTATTTCAAATGAAATATATCAATATTTATAAGAATCCTGGTACATTGCTGTAACCTTTGTATCGCAAGTTTTATATATGTTGCACAAACATTCAGCAGTTATTTGAGAAATACTTTCCGTATTTGCATAAAAACACACCAACACATTAGAAATCTCCCGGTGGCTCTGGACTGACTCAGTCGAGCCCAGCTTTCTGACAGGAAGCTATTAGCATCTTGGCAATCGTTACGGATTTACTCTGGCTGAGCGGAAAAAAAACCCGCTGAAATGACAAGGAGTCACAATGAAGTGTGTTTTGTTAGACTGGTTTAACGGCTATAATAAGAAAATGAGGCTCTTGTAAGAAACAGTATTATGACGGATGAATCTAATCAGAAATTCACAGTAAAATTTTATTGACCAAGTATGGACTGCATCTTAATAACCCTTCTATAAATATCAATTAAGATGGAGGTCATTCAGTGCACCTTAAACTCCTATAAATGATTTAAGAAGACAGTCTCATGGCACTATAATTTGCCACGCCGATCTTGTTGTCAGAGTTTGTTGCTGATAGGAAGATTTATGCCCGCTTGTTTACATTTTCCACAACAGAAACGTAACTGATAGAAGGTTAACTTGGATTTATTTACCAAAACAGGTTCTCAGGCAGCGTTCAGCCAGTGCTACTCTGTGCACCAATTCTTATAACATCCAAATCCAAGTTTCCTGAATATCTCACTTCCCAAAGCAATTTTCACAAGGAACACCGTGAAATTGCACAACACAGCAGAATCCCACGTAAAGCTCTAAAGGTGAGTCCTAGGATGGTTACAAACTGTTCATCTAAACACACGCATGGAAAATACAACCTTTCTTCCCCTTTTGTACATTAAAGATTCAACGAAGATACCGCACTCTCACATTCATCTGCATGTGGCGCCTCCCTGGAGCAGATGTGCGACGAGAGATCAGAGTTTCCACTTGAGTTATACACCAGCCTCACGGCCCTCAGCCCGAGAACAGGAGCTTATTTATAGGGCGTGGAGGAGCGGGCACCCCGAAGCATTTCACTCGATGCCTGCGCTTCTATGAACTTGAAGCAAAAGGGAAAGAAAATGACAAAAAAGCATCATCTGAAGATAAGCTGGAGAGGTACAGCTTGGAGGAGGAGCAGTGAAAGGAGAGGAAGGTCCCTGTCTGAGGAAAGATGGGCCACCACAATGAAGACAAGAAGCAGGAACCCGCCTGCAAGAAATGACAGGCTTTCCACAGGCGTCCAATCGCACTATTACCACCTGTACTGTACTTATTTACTCACTATTAACAGCAAAAAAACCCTCTGGTGGATCAGTAAAGGTACCGTCTCATCTCGTTTTACCTCCTGGCCTTATAATTATATGCATTTCTAAACTCCAAAAGGTCTTTCTAAGGCACTGATTCCCACATGGAATCAGGAGAAAAAGAAAAAGAAATTTGCCATATGATTCCGCCTTTCCTGTCAGGTGCCTCGTGTCTCCATAAGAGGAGAGAGACAAGGCTACCAGTGTCCTACATCAGAGGTGAATCAGCTGCCAAAGCAGGGAAAAGCAATGATAAAAGCAGGTACTGTGATACTAAAGTTATACTACAGGTACAAGGCCACGTATAAGGTTTGTGAATTAATTTGATGGCAGGGCCTCTGGGGGCTGATAAACCAGCATCAATGTGTGGAAGACAAGTAAGATAACTCCACAATTATGGCAATGCCCTCTGCTATGACACTGACAGGACAATCCAACCACCTGCAGGACCTTGCCTGCACCTTCTAACCACGGGTCACCTCTCCAGGTAGCTCCCCGCTAAGTTTATTATTTCACCCTGCATGACTCATCTCTGCTGGGATTATTTCATTACTCATCACCGAATCTTCTGAGCTTAATATCTGCAAGAGTTTTCCAGGCGCCTCCTCACCCTACCGTCACCATCGCTAACAGATCCCACAATCCATCACACCGTCGAAACCACCAATCAGCAGAACAGGGGCAAATTCAGGCTTACCTGTACGGCATCCACGGTCAAGGTGAATCCCAGCCGGAAGAGGGGACATAAAACAAAACAGAGAGAGAGACATTTGCATTAATTTTTGTTTACTCAGGGGGATTTATAGTTAAACTATACCAGGTATTAGTGAAAATCCACATGCTTGCCTGAAAGAGTAACAGTTAAATGTGTTTCAGCGATCACTCTGTGCACTCGATTGTTTGTGATGAACCGGGGACAGTGAGTGAGGTGCCTTGCTGAGACACAAACCCAAGCAGGAAAAGGACGGAGCCTGCAGACGTGCAGCATGACTACAGCATAGGTACCACGTTGGGAACACATTGCGGCGCCCTTCAGAAAGCTGCCAATTAGCACACGTCGCATCGTGAATGGTTAAGGACAGTGCACCAGCAGACAGAGGCAGCAGCACATCAGACCCGGGCCGCGCCACGCACGGTGCCCAGTCGAGGGCGCTGTCCTCCAGTGTGTTAGTGAGCCAGACACAGTGCCATCCCCTGGCGGGGCCCCTGACACAGCCATGCTCTGAGCGAGGTCGTTGGCCCCCCCCACCAACCTTCCTGCTTGGAATGCTCTATTCGTTTCTTGATTTCCTTCCCCGAGATCACTAGGGGCACAGGGGCGTCTGGGAGCCGGGGGACGAAGGGCGGAGCTGCCGGGTTCAACCCGGAGCGGGGGGAGGAGGAGGTGATGGCTGGGGGGCTACGGGGAGGGGATCGCTTAAACCGAGGGGGGGACGAGGGGTCCTTGGTAGGCCGGGTCTTCTTTGGCGGTTTCTGCCCTGGGGATCGAGGCTCTGCTCGCTCCTTCGGAGATGCCAGAGGTATTTGTCCAGGAGAAGACGAGGGAATCAGGTCCGGGGAGGAGGTACGAGGCCTGAGGGGACCTGGGATGGGGACAGGTTCTCCTCTGAGAGGGGAGGGCTTGTGATCTAGTTCCTCAGGGGTTGTACAGGAGAGGTCTTTAGTGGCATCAGGAAGGGGGGGTACTTTATCCATGGGGGCATCTGAGTCAGAGGCTGGGGTCTCCTTAGGGAGAGCGGGGGGCTCCATCTCCAACCACTCTGCGACAGAGATGGGGTTCGAGGGCCCATGATCAGCCGGATCATTTTGGCTCTCTTCACTGGAGGCTGGTTTGCTGTCAGGGGTCTGAGGAGCCGCCTCAGGAGGAGATGATGTAAACGTGCCTCCGGTAAGTAGATCCAAGTCAAGGGAGAGACTGTCTCTAGCTGTGCCCAGGCTGAAACTATCAGACACTTCCAGAAGAACCGGGGCAGTCTCTGGACTGGCATTCGCAGGTGGTGAGCACTGGTCTCCCTGAAAAGGGGAAATCGGCGGGGGGGTGGCCTTGGGGCGCAGTGCGAATGGATGGGGTGATGAAACGCCTCCCGTGAGACACAGCAGGTCCTCTGCCAGGGAGGGAGGCAAGCTGGGAGGGGGATACTCGTCCAGGCCGTGCGTGAACGACGAGGCTTCTGTGGAGGAGAGGAGCTGTTCCTTCAGGCTTGGGAGATCTTCAGGAGCCAGAGGGAAGGCAGCGGGTTCTGCCACCAACTCCTGCAGCTGGGACTCCAGGGGAAGGGCCCATTCGTCGGGGATCTTCTTCCTGTTTTTGCCCTTCTTGACTCGGATAGCACTCCTGCCTCCCTCTTCACGCTCCCAGCCGCCATCTCTTCGCAGAGGGTTCCTGCGAGCGTGGTCCACTGGGGCAGTGCCTTCGGGCTGAGTTTCTAGTGAACTCCGACCGTCGCCCGTGTCGTACATGTCGTCCCTCATCCTCCTTTTCTTCTTCTTCTTCTGCTGCTGCCTGCGTTCTGAGACCTCCCCCTCCCTCTCCTCTACAGCCCCTGGCCCCTGGGGACACTGGGGGTCCTTTGGCTCCTGGGGACCCTCAACCATCTGGCTGGCATGCCGGCTGATCACCGTGGAGACGCTGGGGGTGAAGGGGAGTTCTGCCCGTAAGCCCACGTCTCCTCCCCAGGGCTCACCCCAGACTGCTCACATGCAGAGAAGGAAGGGAGAGTTATACTCACACAACAACAACCCCCATTCCCTGCCTCCCTCCCCAGGTGATGGCCCATGCGCCATCACACCCATATTCTCACCGCAAACTGCTTTCTGGAATTACATTACAGGTAGAAATGCCCCCAGCCCCCAATGGCAGGAAGGCATGTTTACACTTCCTGCTTTAAACTCGATGCTACACGGTCATCCCTTACAAAGTGCTGTCATTGTTCACGAGAACTGGAAATAGTTACAATTTGTGTAGTAGACCTTTCTAAACCATGATGTTTAATAATGCTTTTATAATGCAAAAGAAAATTGTGTTAAGTACATTATACACCTCCCTTTCAGCAAGCATGTCCACTTTTTCTGTTTTTGGTAATGTTAGTATGTCCAGGGGGGTTGGGCAGCCCGCTGACCTTGGACCCCCCAGAGGATTTTTTTTCCCTACTTCAGAGTTTTTGGTTCCTCTCCTCCGTTGTCTTCTGGCTTTCTTTATTCATTTTCTTTCCTTCTTTTTTTCCTTCGTTCTGTATCTCCCTCTACTACTGTTTCATGTATTACAACACAACTTTGTGAAAGATGACTCTGCTGTGAAAGGCGCTATATCAAAATAAATTGAACTGAAATTAATTGAATATGTATTTAATTTTAGGTACATCTGGCAAAGATAACATGTCTTGTGCGGAGAATTATTTGGACCTGGAAAGCTACCTGGGGTAAGCAAACGGTGAATTGTATACAATTGGGAGAATTTCAATGAAAATAAATGTCAGGAAATGGAGTGATAAGAAAGAGATAACACTGACAATAGCACAAGAATAGGGACAGAATCTATAAACTAGCCTGTGAAAAACATCTGGTGCACAGGTATTAGTATTCCCGCTCAGAGAAAGCACTCTGATCTTCCGATCGGGAAGACTAACATTTAAGACAACAGCGTTACCGGACAGTAATTACGGAACTTAGGGGGACCAGATAATTCATGTCCAGAAAACAGTCTGAGCCAGGACAGGAATTATCGATTATCTGTGTCACTAATGCTAATGTGAAACAGCTGGATGAGTCTTTCAGTCGAGAAAACAAACTAGTCAAAGCACAAGAAAAGCTAAACTATTTGGCCGAGCACAGGAGGTTTGACAGGTGGGGCTTCGATAAAAACATTCCAGCCAGATGTTACCAGGAGAAAGACGTGACTAACTAGGGGCATGAAATAAAATGGAGCAGGGGAGGGGGCTGTTAGTGAGGGCCAGCGGAAAACAAAAGCCCGGACAGAGGAAACGGGGAGGTCATGTGACGTGGGCCGCCCATGGGTCATGTGACGTGAGCCTCCCATGGGTCATGTGACGCAGGATGCCCATGGGTCATGTGACACGGGCCGCCCAGCACTGACCCCCTCTCAGGCGGCACAGAGCAGCGCAGTGTCCAGATCAACAAATGCTGCCATTGTCTCTGCACGCATCTCACATAATGATGCGCGTGTCACGACGACCAATCCCAGCACTATTAACGCTAAGAGACAACATAAACACATACAAATACACCAATAGGGAAGCACACTTGTAATCAAAAGATTGCAGGTTTGAATCCCCCACCAACAAATCACCACTGAGGTACCCTGAGCAAGGTACCATCCCCAAGCACTGCTCCCCGGGCGCTGAATTAGCTGCCCCCTGCTGTGTCACAAAAGTCACATATGGGTTAAATGCAGAGGACACATTTTGTTGTTGCTCACTGTGTGCTTTGCTGTGGTGTAGTAACAATGACCACTGATCACTAAATTCTAATTCTAATAATGTATAAAGCATACAGTCTTCGCATGTACAGCAAATGCTGCATGATATACTCCTCTCTGGCATCTTATTCTAGATACACACTGATTTGACACTGCATACAGTACCACCTGGTGGAGGATGTCTTACATTACAATGCGGTGACTGTGAGAGTACGCCTTTTAAGTTAGAAGATAATTAATGCCCGAATACGAAAAAGCCAAGAACTAGTCCTCATCATGGCAGGAGACAGCTGGAATTCAGACAAACTATTCAGAGTTTTTGTGCCTGGTTGTGTTCTTCAATGATTTATGACTTCAGGTAAAACGTGTGCCAGTCACAGCAAGAGATGTTTCGAAGCTCTGATTTACCTGATGAGGGGTCCATAGTGTGTCCAAAGATTCCTGTCTCACCCCTGTCCCTCGGTGAACCAGCCGCCTTGTCCTGGTCGGCGAGTGACGGGGTGGGTCTCTGGGGGTCCGCAAGTGCGGGGGGCCTCTCCACTGAGAGCAGAGCCACCCCCACGTCCAAGTTCATTGCTGGACCCGGTTGAGAAAAGTCTGCGAGACAGAGATATGCAGAGAATGCAGTTACCGTGCCAGTGAAGGGAGGGCGTGAGGTCCTATGGGACACGAGTAGGCAGAATGGAGCAGAATGCAGCAATCAGAGAGGGCAATCAGGGGCGATTCCGGAGGAGGCCTTACCCATCCCTAACACGCGGCGTTCATATAAGCAGCCTCATAGAGGCAATGTTACACGTAGCACTGTGCTTTTTTGACAACTACGTCGCATTCGTAACAACATTAATGGGAAAAACAAGCTGACAAAATACCTGTCAGGCCAGTGTCCATCTGCGGAGTGGTGGCGTGGGTGAGCCACTGTTCAGGAAAGCCCCCTGCTGGCCAGTCAAGTAAATGACAAGGACAAAGTGAAGGGGGCAGGAGAGAGGGAAGGAAAGAGAAAGAGAAACAGTGTGCGAGTGAACAAGAGAACAATGAAAAGAGTGGGACAGAGGGAAAAGAAGGAGGAGACCGAGAAAAGGGGAGCGAGAGAGAGAAAAAAAGCAGAGACAGAAAGGAAAGAAGGCAGAATGAGAGAAAGGCAGAAAGAAAGTGAAAGGAAAAAGAGCAGAAGTTGAAGTTACATGAGTCAGTGGGCCTATGGCGAGACAGAAGCAGAGCCAGACACTGAGGAAGGATGGGGTGAGTGGCTGTGATACCGGAGCTCTCTCTCTCACCACATGGCTGGGACATTTCGGGAAAACCCGGGATAAGTGGTGCGCACCCTGGACCCCGCACAGAGTTACCTGGAACGAAGTCTGGCGCGAGGACCTGTTGCTTCTCCAAATGGTTTCTGTCCTCCCCCTTTGTTGCTGAGTGTCGCGCTGGTGCCCTTCCCCCGGGTGTCACCGCTACACCTGCCAGACGGCAACGTCGGTCAGCGCATGTCGGTTCCACCGCGCTCCCCGCCCCGCCAGCCTGCCCGCCGTTACCCTTGGCGATACACGTCGTAGTAAACATAAACACGGGCTGAAACCATTCACAGAAAGCATAAATCACCCTTTTATAATCCAAGCGGGAGACACAATCTGGTGACGTCGTGTGTATTTAGAGTCCGCACTGCACCACAATGTTCCTCCTGCCCACGCAGGTAAGCGTGACTCAGGTCCAGATCGGCATTTGGGCTTGGAGCAGACCCAGACGGTCATGCCGGTTCCCTTTCAGGCCTCACTCTATGAGCATCTGGATAGACATTGTCAGTATCATCCTGAAAGCTAGCTGCCCCCAGCCCCAAGACCACAAAGATGGCGACAGAGGGTGGCCGACTCGGAACACCACCGGATGTCGTCCCATCTGGCTGCGGCATCAACCCAAACCTCCAGTGCAACTAACAGAGACCACAGCGGCATCTTAAAGGGACGCCGCGATTATATCAGGGCGACTTCATCCGATGAGCGTCCCTGGGTCGTGTCCCTGAGTAAATTGCAATTTAAAAAGAAGAGATATCACAATGGCTTTTGGATTATCTATCTTCTGATAAAGAAAGATGCGGTGAGGGTGTG
>JAABNY020000032.1:11798306-11837354 GCA_015164015.2 Brevimyrus niger
TCAGCATAACAACAAACCAGGCGTGACATTTCTTACCGGAGGACATTTTTGTGGAACCATTCTCAGTAAACAGTACACTAAACGATACAGCCGCTGCTAACAAGCTGCTAGTCCAAAAACCATCTGCAGATCCTACAGGATTCCTGGGCCAACACAAACCAGGATCTGGGCCAGCACGGCCCAGACTATTAAAAAGTGAACATTCCTGGCACACAGATTAACTGCAACACCAAGAAAGCGACTCGTTGAGAGCTAAAGAGGTTTACGGTAATCAGATATTAACTACAGTTTAATGCTTGGCGTATTTTGAAAGTCATACTCTATTCTCCCAATCATACAGTTTTTATTGTCAGACACACAGGAATCTAACAGTAAAAGCTGCTCTTTTCTTCTGGGAAAGATGTTGCCATTAGGGATGGAGCCACAAATGCAAAACAAAGTTAATTCTAATAATTTCTTGGATCCATGTTTGCAACAATCACTAATTCCAAGTTGGACTGAATTCCTGTAGGCTACATAAAAAAAAAAAATTCAAAGATACCAACTGACAATGTTTGTTCAGCAGGGGGCTGCGGCAACACTGAGGCCTGGGAGGGACTCAAATATAAAAATGTCATGCACTGGACAACTGCAGTGTGACGGGAGGCTCACTGGCTGAGCGGAAGGTCAGGGACTGTGCTCGTGTGTCTGTGTCTGTTCTCATGCCGCGCTGAGGCCCGCCTTCTCCAGGCTGCCGTCTCTCGCTCCTTTTTCCCCAGGTTTTATGCACCGCGGCCTGAATGAGACGGCAGATTCCTTCAAAAGGCCACTGCAGCCTTCTGTACTTAATCCCATTCGCCCCCGACATGCCTGACTGATGATGTCGGACACGCGATGAGCCCAGAGCGTGACGGCAGATTCTCGTGCATGCAGGACGGTGGTGGCCCGCAGCACACGTGATACAGGGACTCTCCCAGGCATAAACTGCTTGTTTTGGGGACATCTCCCACTAATTTGCCCCCTTGTGCCACCCATTAATCGGAACCCTGCTATAACTACTCTGACCTAAAGCAGTAACCACGCCCCTGGCCACAACTGTAAGGATGTCCAACTGTAACTTATGAACAGATGGTCATAAAGCCTACTAAAAAACAAAATTGAGTGAAATACAATGGTTCATAATAACAAACACACACACTACTTGTGTGACGCTCTTGAAAGTATTGCAAGGCTTCGTCAGCTCGAGGTACAGTACAATACCATATGTAGTCACTTTTATTATTACTGTATAATTTTAATAATAATTATTATCATTACTTTTATTATGTGTGCATTTTTATTTTTCCAACTCACTTACAAATTCTAGTTTAAGATAGACTTAATGGAACTGATCTTGTTCGTATCCTGGGGGCAGCCTGCACCCAGTTTTAACTTACTATCTAATACATCCCAGACCTTGACAGGCACTGTTTTTACAAGATAGTCAGCATTATTTGTGTCACATGGGGGTGGTCATAATGTTTTTACTCATCATTGTAAAAACATCTGTATGTAAAACAACTTTTTATATAGCAATTTAATTGTATGCAAACAATTTGCGAGCAATGCAATGACTTTGGACCAAAGTCCTATGATACATGTCAATAAAAATGTCCTTCCTCCACATCCTGACTATTGTCAGCTGTTCAGAGAGGCGAGTTTGTTCACTGTAAAGCAGGGCTCCCTAATTCCAGTCCTGGAGGACCAGTTCGTGCTACAATTCGCAGAATTCCCCACTCAGACACGCTACTAAACCTGTCAAATAGCTAATTAGATTAAGATGCGTCTGAGCAGGGAAATCTACAAACTGTGTTGGATTCCGGCCCTGCAGGACTGGGACTGGGGATCCTGGCTGTATGGGGTGAGAGTGGCAGGGCACTGAATCTGAAGAATAAGCTGAAAATGATCATTCACAGGGCTCAGGATTCATCGGCATTTACACATATAATCGCTCATTTATCTACTTCTTTACTGTATTTCCCAGAACCTTCTGTACTTTCTGCTCCACCCAAACTGACCACATACTGAGGCCATCGCCCCCTACAGTGCATACAGTATCTAAGGTATTTATGTCTATGGCAGTGCAGGACTGGATGCTAGAAATAACAGACTATGATTCTCCAACTCACCTTCCTTTCCAATGAACACAGCATGCAGATTTTTTTTTCTTTTTCAGTCCACATTAATCCCAAGTTCAGAATGGACTGTTTAAAAATGGGGCATCCTCCATATATGGTACAAGGACTTTCTGATTGGAGTAAATCATGAAACTGTAGGTAGTTCCCCGTACAGAATTTTTAAGCAAATTCCATTCACCCATCCATCCATTTTCTGTACCTGCTTGTCCTATGCAGGTTCGTGAGGGTTGGAAGCTACAGGCATAAGGCAGGGATTAACCAAGGGGGGGAAGCTAACCCATCGTAAGACACACATACCAGTCACACCTATGTTTTTGGACTGTGGGGGAAAACCGGAGTACCCGGAGGAAACCCCATTATGACACGGGAAGAACATGCCAACTCCAAAAAAGGGGCTATGGTGGAGACTCAAACCCTGGTCCCAGAGGTGTGAGACAACAGTGCGAACCACTGTGCCACCATACAACCCTATCAAGCTAATATTTTCTATTACTAACAAAATGGAACAAAAAGGACTTTACAGAGAACACAAACAAACGAACGAGTAAACCTAACAAAAACGGCAATATGCCTGTGGGAGGGACGCAAAACGGTTGAAATTGCCAAACTTTTAAAACATGATCAGAAACTCTTTACCATCAAATGCACAATCTGAATGTAATCTTTGGAAATACTAGTAGCAGTGCGCTATGTGACATCGCTAAGGTCACAAAGGCTGGAACAGGGACTCAACCCAATAAGGCACAAGGGCTAAAACATTGAGAATGAGCACGGACACCTCTCAAGACTGATTTTTCAAAGGTTTTGTGGACAGATGAAATGATACTGACTCTTGATAAACCAGATGAATGGGCCAATGGATAAACACCTTCTACTTGGTGGAGTACGAGTAATAGTGTGGACAGCACACTATTCAGTGATGAATTTGTAGGATCTTTCCATCCTTAAAGATAGTATAAAAATTAACTACATGATCTACTGTCAATTTCTAGAAGATACTTTCTTCAATCACTGATACAAGAAGTAGCCAGCAGCTTTCAAAAAGATTGTGATATTCCTGCAGGACAATGCATCAAAGTATTCTATAGATTGGGCAAGAATGGCTGGAAAGGTTATGGTCCCTTCATCACCTGACTTAAACCCCACTGAGAAATACCAGGACTTAGTAAAGCATGAGATTTACCAAGGTAGCAAGCAGTACACGTCTCAGAGCAGCATCTGAGAGGTGATTCCAGCTGCCTCAGCTAATATAGGATGTGATCAAATAGGACACTTGGACTGGATCTATGGACAACAGGCTCATGATAGTCATTAAAAAGGTGACTACACAAGACATTAAACCGTGTAAAACAAACCATAGAGAGGAGAAAATATTGTTATTCTTTATATAGACTGAATAATTAAAATAGCTTTTTATTATTATTTCTGTTGATAGAAAAGAGAGAAAAACCCACATAGTTACAAATAATGCTGATTGTGCACAGCATTATTTGTGCGTTTTTCTTTTATTTTTGACGTGAAAAACAAAATGTGTAATTTTCTCTCTAAATAAATTTGGCATAAGAAATCTTCTAGATTCACTTTTATAATCCTGCCTAAGTTTTGCTGAAAATTAACTCCGGGAATAATACTTGCCTAATAATTCTGCAGACAGTGTAGCACCAAAAACCTAAACAACCATGCTAGAGTGCGAACATTAAAACTATTAGGTGATCATGGAATTGAAAGGAGATCAAGGATGTTATGTTGTGGGGGGGGGGAGTGCAGAATGGGTCTGACTGCCTCAACAGCCATGTCTCTGTAGACCGTCACAGGATATTCATCGACAATTTGGGATCAATACGACTCAGTGCCAAATGGATTCCGGTTTACGGCTCAAACAGGAAGCAGCAACAGAGCAGCAGAATCCAAAACCCAATGTTATGTTGCACCGTACTAGTATTTCAAGGAACGAGCACCTTATGGCAGATCGGAGGATATCCGAGGCTCAGTCCAGAAATGGCCGTGCATAGCAACACAAGCAACAAATGAAGAAAGGTAAAAAGAACCATTTGAGGCTTAAGGCCTGCAAGCTCCCCATGGCCTATGCCCGTTCGTGAGACCCCAAAACCCCAAAGATCCTACCTTCATTACTATCTAAACTGAAGAAAAACACTGCTGAAGTGTTATTTGTTTTTGTTCACCCATTTGACTTGACTGAACTGTGCGTACGCTGTACACACTGCCCAAGCTGCCGCATAATGCCAGCCTGGCAGAATCCTATAATACCAGCCTTGTGCCATGGGGACAGAGAGCACTTTTAGCCAATGGACAATAATACATTACAAAGAATTCCACTCAGAAACAATACGGAAAGCAGGGGCACAGGAACCATGGACTGGAATATGTGGTCCCCTCTGACCTTCAAGGTGGATACTCAATCCATGTCTCACTCACCAACTCCAAGTATACTTTTCCAATTATTAACTCTTTACTATACTTCTTTCCATGTTTGCAATTTTCCCAATAATCTACTTTAATTTCAGTTCTAAAATGCAGCGATTGTACTGCTGTGCAAAGACACACAAAAAAAGACAAATGAGAAGACTTATCTTCTCTTCTCTTCTCTCTAGTGCAGCAACATGTAAATGCCAGTTTACCCATCACCTTTACTGTACATTAATACTGCAGGCCAGTGTGACTGATTGAGTAAAAAGTAAGTGCCAGTGCAGCAAATTACTTGATCTCACTGCACACAGATTACAGCATAACAAGGAACTAAAGTCAGCTGATGTGCAACACGGGAGGTTTACATAATCAAAATAATGGAAGAGATTCCACTTGAGTTTGACACAAAATGATGGCACAATAAAGGTTTGCAATTTGTGCTATTAATAGGTACCCTATGAACAGATTAATACATAAGTAATTTCTAAATGGAAATTCACATCTGCAAGCCATTGAAGTGAAAGTGGTAAGAATGATTTTCAGTAGAATTTCCCTCCAATTCAGTTCATTTACTGAGAAAATTAGTACTATTTTAAACCAGTACTAGCTTACAAAAGTACTCATTTTTCTATCAGTTACAGTGATAAAAATTACTTTAGAACTCTTTAATCTGCTATTTTCTATTGAATGGGATTTTCTTTTGCTCAGAGGATCATGAAACATTCATGGAAATGCGAGGCTGAAACTGCGTTCTGCATCGCACAGATGAGTCTGTCCTGAGCCGCGAGGCGAGGCCTGCGAGTTAGAAGGCAGTGAGTCAGCAGTCTGCCGCACACCTCCCAGCCCTCAGGAGGAGTCTCCCCACACCTCAGCAGATGCTGCAGCCCTTGGGGTCACCAAGAAAGCCGGCCCATCCCAATGCTGCACCCGCACCCGACCCGCCTTCCTCACCACCTGGGTGTCCTACACACAATACATGTGCATGAAAGACTGGGGAGGAAAAGCTACCAAATATATTTCCTGTTTCCCATTGTTTTATAGTATTCACACAACAGCAATAGACAGGACTGCAGTCATACTGACAGACACACAGAAAACCATGGCCTATTTTAATAATACTGAAGGGTTCAAAACTCTGAAAATGCAGAAGAAAAAAAAACACATTATGAAACATGAACACCTGCCAGCCGCTTGGCATGTTGCCATGAACTCGTGAAGTTAAATTAAGAAAGGATACAGGCTACTTTAATCCAGCATGACAGGTGATTCAGTTCCAGGTATTCCACCCATACACTCCTGCACCAATAAAACCAGACAGACAGCCAGAAGGAAAAGGAAAAAATCTGTAAAGAAAGAGGGTAGGCCAAGGCAATCTGAAAGGCATTTAGTTCACCAGAACAAATGCAAAATTGGAACATACCAAAAAGGAGACCAGACGTTCTCTGTAACCTATGTTTTGGTTCCACATGAGTGTGATGTCACAGACAGGTATATTTACCTCTCCCACTCTGTGGAACCGAAGAATACCCCATGTTGGTAGGTATTCCTGAATACCTACCACATGAACATCATCTTACTTTTAGGTCATCAGGAAATTGTTCTTAATTACTTGCCTAGTTAAATGAAGGTTAAATAAATTCAATAAAAAAGTGAAAACCCTTCACTCAAAACTAACTCCAATTCCAAACATTCATGTAAGTGGATACTGTACTGAAGACAGAAGAGAAGTGTCTTATTCAAGACTAATCCAGCAATGTCTCGTCTTGACTAGAACTGGCAAACACCAGATCGTAAACCCTCCCCATTCTTAGCTATATGCTATATAGTGACTTCATACCTGTTTCATACGCCTTGAGCTCAGATCATAAACTATGCTGCAACAGTGCAAACTATCAATGACACAGAGTTCAACACTCAAATTCTCCAAACACACTACAGCATTTGAAAGAATCGACATTGTTTCTGTTTCTGACTTTTATCCTGTTTGTTATAATACATTTTATACATTTGCGCAATTGTATCTTGGGGATATTTACAATATTGCGTCACACGGCATTTATTGCACGGCTGTTGTGTATGTGTGAGATCTGTGGCATGCAGACACTCCTCTTCTCCAGGAAGGTCTGGAAGTGCCAGAAAAATGCATCTCCTCCCCAACTCTCCCGGAAATTGTGTCTCTGCACCCTCACCACCCTATTCACAAAATTATTGAAATTATTAAACCATGCCTCTATGCTTTTTCAATGAACAAGTGATTCAAATGGGTGGGGTCTCTGACCAGGTACTCATCCCTGGTGCAGAAATATTAATTTCCCCCTGGGGACCAATAAATTATACCAATCAACCTAACCACAAATTCAGGCAGTTACGCATAGGAATATTACTCACTTTTCCTTAAACAGCACTCAAATATAATTCCTACACTATCAAAATAAAAAGTCAGGTTCTTAAATGCACAAGCCTATCTGTGTTCATTTACATTTAATTTAAGAAAATCAGTGTGGGGAAAAAGGTACAGGCCTGGAACAATTTTGTTCCCCAAGGTACAAACAACACTATTGTATTCCCAATGGTACAACAATGTTCACCGGCATCCATATCTATACCTTAAAATGTATGTTTACCTACAGTTAGATGACAACTGGCAGACTGTTGAGGGTACAACTGTACCCCGAAAAGTAGAAATTGGAACTTTTTTTTTGGACAGTATTGCTGAAAGGAGCACAAATTTATACAGGAATAGTTCATTTAAGTATATTTGTAATGCCAGCGTTTGCCTAGTTGGCTCTACATCACATGTTTGCCACAACATATGATAAACATAAAGAAACCAAAATCAGACCTGGGCATGGAAAAAATTTGAGTTTTGAGCTGAAATCAGAAGGAACAAGTCCAGATGCTTGTGGTGCCATCGCTCATCGTGACTCAGGCGCACGTTTGTGTGCGTGTGTGTGTATGTGTGTGAATATTGCATCGTCCTCCATAACACCATGATGTAGAGCGAAGCCCTGGCTGCTGTCAACGCCGATAAAATAGGAGTGCGTGAACAAGTCGGGGACAAAGAGACACAGATAAACGGCAAAGTGAAAGTGCCCGAGAGAAACTGCCCCGGGTCTGCTGATGCATGGAAAAGCTGAAGGCGTATTCAAGCAGGCATCGAAGGCCTTAAATGTTTCACTTTAAAGAGAAGGGAAAGTGCTGCGGGCAAACGGGACCTGTTTTCAGCGTGGCTTAAAATGAGCTGTAGATAATTAACGCGCAACTGGGGGACAACTGCAACACCGTTTCTTAATTTAACTTTGCAACTGTTACATTATTCTTATGCGCGTTCATTTTTTAAAGCATGGACATCTGTCAACAAGCCGCGGCCAGATAAAAAGTCCGCTGGCGATAAACCTCTGCCCCGTTATCCACCCACGCCGCCCTAAAAGCAGACAAGCTTTTTTTTTTACAGGGCTCAGAGCGACTTAGGGGACAGACAGGGGCAAACGGGCTTACGCAAGACGTAAAAGAAGCGCCACTGAGCCACTTTAAGGAGTGCCTAAGGTCGGCGCTGGACCGGCGCTGTGTGGACACGCTCGTCCCCAAATCTGTCACTGTCACTGACGTACGTGTCCCCGGCCCGTCTTACCGACCCCACTCATAGGTGCCCCTGGACCGAAACGCGGCCCGTTTCGTAGAGAATGACTCACCGTCTGCTTTTGACAGTTTGTCGGGAGTCTTTGTCCGACGCTGGCCGTGAGCTGGTTCTCCCTCACTTACTGCGGTGCTGCGTGACCACGGAGCGACACTGGCATCCACTTCCCCGCCTCCCGTTCCACGCACTTTCTCGGACTGTAAATGACTCCGACCTATCACAGCTCAAGAAACAAAACAGACGGCCAAATAAACCAATCATTATAAAGCACGAGGAGCCCGGACGGCCAGGAACTTCCAATCGCATTTCAGAATTCCGTCCTGACGCCTTCCAAACTTCCTTGCCATGATCCCTGCAGCGAATATACTTTTGACGGACATCAGTAGCACGCAAATGAACAGGTTTACTTCCTTTTAAGGGACAGTATTTGTCCAATAGTTGCTTAGAGCGGTTACACCAATAGGTGCGTTTTATATGGCCTAAGGGCATCCAGTGATTCTTGACATGATCCTGCGAAAACCTCTGAATGGCCCCATTACGGACTTACACTCGGTGCGTCGCAAAAAAATTGTTCCTATTTACATGGTTGCCAACTCTCACGCATCTGGCGTGACACTCGCGCTTCGAGACTCTCAAGCTCACGCAAAAAAATCGTCACAGTAAATCTGTTTTATTCCATTATGATCAAAAATTAGCTATATCAAAACCGTGTGCAGCTTTGTCTCAGATTGAAAATCTCACTACAGCCAGCTGACCAAAATTGGCAGCCTTGATTTATCTGTGTACCAAGCAGAAAGTACTAAGATGAGAGGGTATCTTAATCTTAATCTTAATAAGAGGGTATCTTGATAGGTAGAAGCCTATCAAGTACACAAACTGATTAATATAAAGAATTTGTTTAGTTCTGTCATTTATCAGAATTAGGAATATTTTATCTTACATTTCTTACCAACAGGAACATAGGAATGACCATAACAAGTAAACAAATAAAACTTTGACTAATAATAAAATACTGACTGAGTGTTGACAAGGAGCCCAACCTCGCTCATATGATTTATAACTGCATTTTTCAGGATTACATTTCTCAGCCACACATCCTTCAAATTGATAATACAAATCAAACGAAAAAAAGAATGGTTACTGTAGCTACATGAGAAAGAAAGAGGGGAAAATCTGACAGGTCTACAAAGTCGAAGTGTATGTTGATTTGTTTGTTTGTCTGTTTGGAGATAATTAAATTACTGCAAACATTGTCCTCACATCCTTAGTAGGTAAACATTTACACCTGAGTTAATTATCTAGAGTATGAAATAAAATGGATCAATATGTGATTATATAAATATAAAATACAAAATTACATATAAAGATATTTATATTTATCTTATTTGCACCTTTTTTTAACTCTTCCTCTTTTGCACAGTCTTTGGATCGGTCAGGGTTCATTTCACTGCATGTTGTACCTGTTATAACTATGTACGTGACAAATAAAGAATCTTGAAGAGTAAAGAGGCGAAACAGCAGCGCACGGTGTGTTTCAATGTGCCCGAGGTAACACTGCCCTCTAATGTGAGCATGGTTGTTAGGATGAAAACATTATTAAGCTAATGTCATCAATTCTCTTAACTTCCATGGCTGATTTACTTTAGGATTTGTGGCGATGGATTCTTTTGATTAGAAAAAATAGTTCAGAATCGTTCTTAAATTTGCTTATTTTCCGGGCGGGGTCCTTTGGATGTTTTATTATCAGTCTCGAGCTAATCCCTTTTGACCAGTTTCCCAGAATCCCAGTCAAGGACTAATCCTAAAACTGGACTAGCTTTGAGTTACAATGGTGAATCTCCATTTAGTCCAAGACTAGTCTTAATCCTTGTACGGGAAACCGGCCTTTTGTGTTTAATACGTTTAACTACGTTTTAGGTGTAACAAGTACGCTTACAGTCACCGGCGATATAGTTTTAAAGTTCTTTAAATAAGACAGACAAGGATATCTACCAGAACCAGAAGTTACTTTAAAAGGCTGCTGTATGCATGATGTATTCGTGTATGGTACCAAAAATATCACAAGGTACCCTATTAATTAACATTTTTGTTTTTCGGTATTCTGAATTATCGATGTATTAATTGAACACATTTCCTCTTCCGTTGCTTTACTTAAGTGCTCTCTGCCAAAATGTACCTGTGTTGTAATGTAAAATGTGTTGTATCTTGTCAATATGTTACACTGCTCTAACAACCCGAATACATTAAATAAATGCCACATTGATTATTTATAATTAGGAATTCACAGTGGCAATTTAACTGTGAAAATAAAAAGTATTTCTAAAATCGTAGTCAAGTCTAAGTCGCCACCAAGTGGTCAGAAATAAATGTGGGTTTATGTTGAGCATTTTTGAAAAATATAGGGAAAACTATGTCAGGGACTTGTATACGCTAGGAGAAAAATGGACGGAGAAACAAAACATTTACATGGAAAAAATATGTTGATTTATCTGTTTTATTTTGCACTAAACAGTAGACGCTTGGCTTCTCCAGAAATCATAGTAGCTTAGTTACCCATGCAGCATAGGGATGGAGATCGCAAACTCACGGTGGTCGCGGAAGTCCTTTGCATCTCACCAAATCCGGAAGCGTTCCAGCTGATCGAAATGAGGGACTATGAGGGAGCAAGTAACAAAATGCCCCGCAAGCTTAAAGTAATTTTATATATATCACCTGTGTTTCGTATGGGTGTGACTGACATCCTTATAGCTTACAATAATCTATTTTTTCCCAGGAGAAAATAATTACAACAAATTAGTTTTAATTAACAGTAAAATAATAGTTTAAAAATGATCGCGAGTAAAATAACATAACACAAGACGGTGTATATACTTGCTTTCAAAGAGATTTATTGAAGGAAAAGTTGGACATTCCATCCGTTTATGGTATCATCACACAGTCAAGACCCCATAGCTTATTTCCTCCAATTCATTGGTGCTTGATATAAACATGGCTGTATTAATTCTCCTTGAGGTGTTGGGCTCACTGTTCTTCGGGTCTCCTCCTGGCATGTTAGTATGCATTTACTGCTTTCTGACACAGCAGGTTAACGCGTGCCTCAATCCAGAAACCAGTGGCCCAGAGCTATCTCGTCCCGCCATTTTCAGTGCAGCATGCAAATAAAATGTGCACAACGTTGATTCCCCCCCCCCCCCATCTTCATTATTTTGATCGGCACCATCACCGTTATTATTAATATTAATATAATCATGAATATGATTATTAAAAAAAAAACAGGACAAACGTTTCTACAGCTTGCATTCTGGAGCATGCCACGGATATGACAGTTTCTGCATAGTGCTGGCTACAAGAGTGCCAAGGCTGATTCAATTACAAGATTCTCATATACAGGGAAGAGGCAATAAAAAAATCTACTGTAGACTTATTTTAGGGAAAAATATTTGTCAAGAGTATCTACAAATGCCAGACCTATATCCGAAACATCGTCGATATGAAAACAGTCTCGTCTACTGAGAGGCATCAGGCTTAAATGACAATCTTCCAGACGTCAAAGGGTGCAATGTGCCTTTGCAGGAGGCAGTGTAAGAATTATGTTACAGGTGGTTTGTTGCAGATACCTGTACTAAGATGAAGACTACGGGCTGGTATCACGAAGCTGGATTTCTTGCTTAGCCGGACAACTTGTCAGATTTAAGGTGGTCTGGGCTAAATGTAAGTGAACGTAGATAAAGTCGATTTAAACCGGGGTACCTTACATCCGACAAGTCATTCAGCTATGCGATACAGCTCCTATGTTTTGTTTGTTAAGGTGACAGACGGTACAGTTTTCAGTTGAATGAATTGAGGAAGCAAAACATCCTCGTGTGAAGATACTTTAGAACAAAGCTACTTTTACAGCAGGGGCCTGTATGAAGGTGGAATTCTTGCTGAACTGGATAGCTTGTCAGATTTGAAGTAGCCCAGTTTAAATCGACTTTATCTTTGTTCACTTACAATTTGCCCAGACTGCCTTAAATCTGACAAGTCATCGAACTAGCCAAGAAATCCTGCTTTATGATACAGGTCCGAGGTTATGACGTAAATTAAGATGAGACCAATAATGGTAAGCAGTTTGCCAACAATAGGGCAAGTATCAGAGCAGTGCAGAAAGGAAATGGACCTGAATCAGAGGAAACAAGACAATCTGATTCATAGGATAACAGTGGACATCGTACAGTACTGCGTGATGGTTTAAGTGGAAAGTGAAATCATCCCTCAGTTTGGCATTAGGGATAGAAAACTCCAGTGGTATTACTGTCATGTGCTTAAATGTTCTTTTTTTCTTACAGACTAAAGCAGTATTAATGTCTTTACATTAAGTACATATACACAGGTTAAACACAATTTGAGGACTGAGGTTTCTGTTAATTGGTAAAACATGTTATACAGTGCCTCAGAAATCCATGTGACCCTCAGACATGGGAGAAACACTTGGCCTACACTTTATACATGTCCACTGTGCAATACTATATCACTGGGGGTCACTAATACCTCACCCCCATCGTCTTTCAACACTAAAATTCAAACCTGCCAAGTATAACTGAATCAGCTTCATGGAACTAACACGTTATGTTAATAATGGCTGTAAAGGTCTATTTTCAAATATGCTCATTTGAAAATAAACAGTTAAACTCTACTTTGGGACTAACAATGCATTTGGAATTTCTGCAAGGGGCTGTGAAACTTAAGTCCTGGACGGAATTGCAGGGTACTCTGGTTTAAGTTCCAATAGAGGTTTACTGTTCAGTTTCAATTGTGTAAACTACTTTACTGTAAATTTACTGTAATCAACTTTACTGTTGACCAAGGGGTCAAATGAAATCACAGACAAATTCAGATTAAACTGCAGTGCAATGTGTTTAGTTTGTAAACCAAGATGCTGGTTTTTGAAGCATGTCTTTTTTTTTTTTTTTTTTTAGATTATGAAATCAGTTGCTGTGAAATGAATAGGCAGCCCTGTTGCCTGATACTTCTGTCACCTTCACATCAACCACAGAGTGTGATTATCCATCGAGGCTGTACCCTTGACATTTTCCTTATGCTGCCTGGGATAGATGGGGAGGGGCAATGAATTGTTAATTAATAAAATCTCTTCTGGAACATAAACCTGCTGCCTGTCAGGACAGGAATTTCACAGCCAAGCTTTGGACTGAATGTTAATATCAATGCCCAGGACTGGTAATGCAAATCAATGCTTATTTTTATAATGGACAAGCTGTAAATTTACAGACTCACGTTTAGTCTGGTTAAGGAACTTTGTAAAAAATACATACTAATACACAGGGAAAAAAAATTCATAATTCCAATAGATTTTGGGGTTTGGCAAATATGTGGTCATACAGCAGATTGACAGCTCAACTTTACCTTGTTACAGTTCATTACAAACTGAGGTGTGTAACTCGACCAAATGGAATCTCTGGTGAGGATTAAGTCCAATTAAAAGCTGTTTTGCCATGTTTTCACTACACAGAAATGGATGCGGGAAAGGATGCAAAAGCCTGTCAAAAATCCAGTGCATATTCTTCCATCAGAAGAGAAATTCTGATATTTTTCTTTGCGGCAGAAGAATACGTGTTGATTTCTGAAGAAGATACAACACAGGAAATAAAAAACATACAATACATACCTTAATTTCATTGTGCAACGCAGTACATTACAATCAACCACCTTTCAAAGTACAACCTGCCATCCACTCACCAAGAAGAACACCAGAGGAGTTCTGCTATGCCACCTCTGAAGACTATCTCCAGAAGGAGGTAGAGAGAAGGACCACCCGCCCAAGAGAATGGATCAAGAAGACATGGAAGGTGATTAACAGAAAACTACGGTCTTCATGAGCAAGAACTCTTTCTCTATATATTATATTGCTGTAGTAGGATCCAGCAGATCAACCCGCAGATAAATTGCGATCCACAGGTCTTAGCAAACTTCAGCAAACCTTTGGACTGAATATCGACACATTCCTGTAATAATTTAACATTTCTCCTGCTGAGTTTGCATATTGTTCGAGGATTCTGTCATTCAAAATCTGTACAAGGTTTATTTTAAGAATGTGATATGTTCACCAGTAATTAATGGCTTTGAACACCCCACTCCCCCACAGCAACAGTTAAAAACCACGTTCCATCTCGTGGATGTGCTTTGGGAAATGGACTCCAGGGGGCAGCAGCCACACATCTGTTAGGCCAGCTAACGCAGAAGTTCACTAACAAAGTCAGGAAGCAACGTGGACGGGAGGTGGGCTGAGTGCCTACGCTGTGCACGTCTGTCTCATTTTTCCGACGCCAGTCTGAGCAATAAAGGGAAAGTCCATCCAGTGTAGCCATTCGCGTCACTGCACGCTTTGCGGTGTCTTGACCTGCTGTGAAGGACAATGAGCTGGAGATGGAGACGGGTCTAAGCTCTAATCTCCGGTGGTTCCTCAAGTCAGCCAAGAAGAGGGGTAGGCAGGGTAGTGTGGTGCAAGGTAGGTGGGAGGCACCCTAGGAAACTCCCACAGCAGATGGAAATGCAAGTAGGAAGTGGTGAGCACTGGTGGTCTCCTCCTTGGCATGGAGGGACTACAGGGAAGACCTGGATGAGGTGCTCCAAGGAGGGCCTAGCTCCCCGGGTCAGAGATGTGCCTCTGCGGCGTCCGTGAATCCAGAGCCACCTGCTGCCCTGGCAGCGACAGCCTCCGCTGTGCCTCGGGGTCCACCCTGGAGGCTACCGTCACCCCGTCCAGCCAGTACTGGGGACCGGCCAGGCCAGATAGCCCTGCCTCCTGGTTGAGGGCAGCCGGTGGGGAACCCGAGGGTTGAGGCTCCACTGTACATTTCTGGGACTCGCATAACCTGGCAGAGGGTCCCTCAGAGTTCTGGGAGACCAGGGTCTATGGAGAAGACAATCAGAGTGGAGAGGAAGGTCAGTAGTGCCACGGAAGTTAATATGTCTGAAAACAAACACATGGACATGGACATGAGAAAAAGGCTTTAGTCCCTTGAAATATGTGTACAAAAGGTGCAGAGAACTACTCCTCATGATCTCATTGCAATGTGATGCTGCTCTTTTAGAATGGAATTAGGTGATCAATGATCATTTTTAACACACCACAGCACACAGTGCGCAACAACAAAATGTGTCCTCTGCATTTAACCCATATGTGACTTTCGTGACATAGCAGGGGGCAGCTAATTCAGCGCCCAGGGAGCAGTGCTTGGGGACAGTAACTCACTTAGGGTACCTCAGTGGTGACTTGCTGGTAAGGGAGTTGTACCTGCAATCTTTTGATTACAAGTGCACTTCCCTAACCATCAAGCCATCACTGCCCACATCTAGTACTTAAACCAGGTATGATTCTAGGATTTGACATTTTCAATTATAAGAAAATACAGAAAAAATCAGTAAATAGAAATATATTTTTTCAGGGGCCTAAAACAAAAAAAATCCATAATTATTAAACTAACTACCTGGGAGAATTGAAAACACGGCCTGGATCTGGAATCCAGGTCCGGATTTTAAGACCTCTGGCCTATTGTGTAAACACTGACTGCTGCTATCAGACCACATGACCTCTTGCCATTTTACCTGTGAGAGCGAGTGCAGCGTGCCGGGCTCCGGTGGGGGGACCGGCTGCACCTGCCTCTCCCTGGGGCCGAAGCAGGGCGACGGCTGGAGGGGGGAGGTCACCGTACTGTAGGCAGGGGGCACCAGGACCATTTGCCTTTGCAGCAGCTGCATGATGGTGCTGATGTCGGTGGACATGCGTATCTCTAGCCTGTGGACACAAGCAGACGGTTCAGACCCGGCTCAGACGCCTTTTCTCGCCACGCGTCCCATTTCCAGGTCATTAAGCCCAGAAGACACCCTCCTCTGCCTTGACTTAAATGTGCAGGCTATTTGTGAGAAATTACAGGGCTGCTGTATCGATCTGACGTCAGCTTCGAGCGGATACGTCACGGGATAGATTGAGCTTTTCATGTAAGTGAAAAATACTGCTTTCAAAGCTATTTAAAATGAATAGTGTTGCAAATGACTGGACAGAACACAACACTGCCTCTCTTCGGATGGAAGTGCTTTAAGATTGCAGGAAAAATCAATCTAGAAGGATGCCAGATAACAGAAAATGACACATGTTGCAGATGGAGGGGCCACAAGCAGTGACATTAAGTTAAGGGTAAACCACTCGTTACGATGAGTCATCTTTACATTCCGTGCTCTTAATCAGGCTCATGCAGGGTCCCTATTTGCAGTTTGACCAGCACTAGAGGTGGAAATTTCAGGTGCAGAAAGTACAAAACCAGAGCAAGATTTTGTTCCAGCCAACTAGTTGAAATTAAATCTTGTTCTGTGTTTGAAACTACTGGACATGAACTTCCCAGCTCCGCTCAGCACAATCTTGGGTTTATCTGGCACCATGATGCACTTTTAATGCACAGTTTTTACCCATACAGGCAGCTCTCTGGCATAGGCATGATGCTAATTTCAGGATGGAGGATGAGGAAAGCCAGGGGGGGGGGGGGGGAGTGCTGGCTAGACTGGGCATTAATACGGTAATACAACATATTATGGCGTTTCTGTTTAAAACTGGCCCACCCTCAAAATTTTACCGGGAAATAATGGAATAGCGTCATTTTTTAAAATTCTGTCAGAATACCAGATACCAAAATATAATGTCTGGTAGGTACGGTAGTATTAAGTAATAATTTTACCGCCAGTGAAGAATGGGATGACAGATTCCTGGGACTTCCTTCGGAGGTGTCAGGGCGCTGTTGCCCAACATGCAGGGGACTCCCAGAATATCAGGGAGGGGTGGGCTGTCTGCGTTTCAGGTGAAGTACCTTCCTCAAGGCTGGTCCAACAGGCCCAAAGTCCTCGTGAAGTTTTCGCTGGAACCCTTCAATCTACAGGTCCCTACTGGCTCTTAATTTCCTGTTCTCCATGCAGCAATAGTGTTGGTCGTGTTATTCTTGCACATGCACTAATCTTCTTGTTCCCCAAAAAGCCCTGAAAAAGTCTCGTGTGACCTGGCCAATGACGGACCCCGGGTTCAGATGCCGTAACCCTGTCTCAGTTCAGGTAATTGGACGTACCGCCCCGACTCCCTTACCGCCGCGTCGGCCATCGGCACCCACCTGTGCAGCTGTTTCTGCAGTAGCTCTAGCCGGTTCTCCACCTGGCTCCGCTGCCAGCGGGACATGCCGTGGGTTGGCGTGGCCGACGCGGGAGAGGAGTCCGGACCGGACCGGGGCAGTTCCTGGTACTGCCGGCCGCGACTGTCACCCCAGAAGCTGAAGATGTTAGACACTCCGGAAAACGCACCTGAGCAATGGAGAGGGGGGGGCGGGGGAGACCCAGTTTTAATAGTGAAATGCTTTAAGTTCCTAATTTTCCCAAGGGAGGGTCTTGATGCAACTACATTCGACTACTATCTGGTGCTTTATTCAGGGCATCTAACATTTTTACCTCTTTATACAGGTACAGATATTAATATCTCGGATAAAGTTACTCAAGGGTCCTCGGTATCATCAAAGACCTTTTACAGTGACCAGACACCTTTGGCAAAATACTTTTACTTTCATATTAATAATGTAAAAGGGCACTTGATCTTATCCTTGCAAATGTGACGTGCAGCTCATTCGGGGAATAATGCCCAGGTATGGCTTTTTGTGGCCGAGGAGGCCAAAGAGCGGGTTTGGATTTTAGATCCGGACGTGTGGAACAGAGCAGCACAAGCAGGATGGATGTGACGCACCAGAGAGTGCATTGCAGGTGCTGCCAGTCTTAGGACCCCCGTCCATCTCCGGAGCGTTGCTCACGCTGACGTGCGTCCCCAGCTCCCTTGGCAACTCCAGGAGGGTGGAGGGAGGGGCAGGGCAGGTGGGAAGTAACTCCTCCCCCTCTTCCCCACTGGAGTGAGATGAACTCCGTGGCCCGTCCCACTCTACGTTACAGCCCTCGGTCTGGTTGCCGACAGTCTGCTTTCTTGCCCGGCGGACCGGCCTCTGAGACTTCTTTATCTCACCCGCTTTCTCGTCATCTGAGGGAGGAATATTTCATCCAATTTACATCCATGCCGGCGGGGCCTGAAATGGTGAAGGCCAACCTCGAGGGCCACGCGATTAGCCAATGAAATGACCCGGTGGCGTCACGGTAACCAATGACCCAGTGGCGTCACGTTCACCTGTTTCGGTCCTGCGCCGGAAGGACAGCTTCCGTCTGCGCAGCCGGTTGAAACCGATGCAGTCCGACTCGTCGCTGCTCGGAGAGCCGGGAATCATGTTCGTCTGGAAGAGAAAGGAGCACCTCAGGGTGACATCCGCGCAAATTCACACCCTGAGCAGCCTGTCATTGGCAGACACTTCACACCTTAATGCACAAACCCTCCAGAAAGAGGTCAGTTATAAAGCGTCAGTCCTTTCATGCATGAACCGTGGAATCATGCAGTGATAAGCAATCAGAAAAAATTACCTACAGATATTTTAATGTAAACCAGTAAACTGTTATTAATAAAAGCTTGAATTATGTTGGTGTTATTTTAAAGGAATGCAAGGCGAATGATACCGATTATTCACTGAGTGTTGTGATTTGATATCTACCTATGAGATGTAATTCAAGACTGTATATGTTATCCCATCAGCATCGGCCAAATCTCAACATGCATCACTGGGCAAAAAAGTGTATTGGGAAGTTAGCAGGCTTCAACAGTTTAGAAGATAATGAGGAGGCTAAACAAGTGGGCATGACCTTCTGCCCGCCCCACTCCAACCCCCACCCCCATTCACATGCATTCTGTGGTCTAATAACTGTATGGAAAACACATTTGATTTTAATTATGATATTTTTGGAATTATTGTGCACCGCCACACCTAAGACAGCAATGATGAGCAAAACAAGCCATTAATGTCATTTATTGGGTAGCCATTACAACCTGCCTATCCCCCCTCTCAGCCCAAAGAAAAGGCCCTTTGCAAAGGACAACTTTATCATCCATGACAAAGACAAATATATTCATTTGCTCGACTCAAGTATACTATTAATCCAAGCATTATTACATTTTTTGACCAGTTGCAATGTGCAATGACCCAATTATATGACTGGATGTTCTACAATCTACAGCCTCGATTCGGGTAAATATCCCATTAAGATGTAGTAACATGATCTGAGGAAGGAGGAAGGAGCAAGACACCTTAAAAATATACAGCAACTGAAAACATTTTGTATACCACTATTGCCAGTGGATCAACCTATAAATAAACCGCCTTTTCCCATGAATGGCTTTGATAGTTTGAACCATCTGTTTAATAAAGACAGCGATGTAAAATGTTGTGAGTACTGTTAGTTAAATAATCACCTCGAGGATATTGCAAGATTATCCTCCCTAGGACCTGGTCCAGCAACCTTTGGGTTATGAAGCCATAATGTTGAGCACTACGCCAACTGCTGTCCCTGGCTGTGGGGCATTTTATAAACCGAGTGATGTATCCCACATGCGTAGACACATCCATTATTCTACAAAATCAGAATAGGCGAGGGAGAAGACTCACATCGCGCAGGTCAAAGGTGATCTCCAGATTACTCCAGAAGTGGTCAGAGAACTCAGGGTACATGTCCAGCACCTCCAGGACGTCCTCACGGTGGATCTTGTGCAGGTCACAGTAGGTCAGTGCCCTCACATCCGCTTTTGACTTTCCAGGTCGTGCGTAGAGGTTGATGGGTTCGCCAAAGATATCATTCTTACCTGTGGAACACAGGTTACGTCATCATTTAAATCAAGACAGAGTGTCTAGTAGAATATGCTAATTTGTGACTTTATAGCAAGCTATTGAACTGTAACTTAAAGGGAACTGATTCATATGTAGCACGGTATTGCATAGCATTGTCTGGAGCAAGCCAAGCAGTGCACCACTCTGCAGAAAGGTTTAGTGAAGACATCAAATATTAAGGTAATGAAAAAATTACTCTATTGTAAAAGGGCAATGTTAGGTAATTTTGTTTTAACCAACCAGTTAAAGAGTCACAGTCACAGAGTACCCAACTGGTTGGTTGAAACAAAATCCTAGTCTGGACTTTTACTCTCTGGACCTGAATTACTCAACTCTGAGTAAGGGAGTATGTAAAACAGCAGTTTGGAATAGCATCACCGAACCATCAAGTGTTCACTACATTGCTCCTGTACTTTTTGAAATACAGTATTAGGCTACGTTCAGATTTCCAGGGTAAAGTGACTCAAATCTTATTTGTTGTCTTAATGTGACACAGATCTGATGTTTTCAGGGCTGCATGGACATAGAAATCTTTTGATCTTTTCATATCAGATTGGAGTCACTTTTGCATGTGGTCCTACATTGGATACATATCCAATTCATGGTCATGTCACATGTATGAGAATGTTCAGATTGGAATGACACAGATGACACATGGAAAAACATGCCAGTGTGCAAATATGTGCATTTTCAGAGGACAGATCCATTCACATTAATGTTAGATACAGGTCACTTGTAGTAATGAATGTGAACCGTCAAGAAAGGCAAATCAAATTTGAGCAAAAAGTCAGAACTGAGTAATGAGGCTTGTAATGTGAATGAAGCCTTTGTTTTGCATCTTATCTAAATTTTTAGTGTGCCTGACTTGCTGTAGGATACTAAAAAATGGACTGTTGTTACACAATATCTCCAGCATGTGGCACTGTAAGCCAAGCCAAGCAAGCGGTAGATGAACAACAACCCTAACGTGGCTGCAGCAGCCTGCAGTGCAGCAGCCGGCCACAAGGCATCACAGTCAAACGAAGATTCTACCATGCTTCTGTTTTCACGCTGATAAAACCATCTGATCAATCAGTACAGTCAAAGACAACAGTGGACAGCACAGTTACGATGTCTTTCATTAGCAAAACACGGCGTCACTATACACAGTGTTTGTATGCCCAGCACAGCTCACCAACATTAACTAGTGAGAAATTAAACTTAATGCTTCAAACATTTAAAATTATTTTCATTTACTAAGCAGACGCTTTTATCTAAATCAACATACGATTTTCTACACAAACACTATGCAATTATTCATGTCTGCAGTGATGAGGTATATTGGGTTTGTACCCTACAAAGGATTAATCATAAGCTTACAAGCATCAGAATCAAAGATCAACTGCCCAGCCTGCATAAAAAGCCAGCCCGTATCCTCACCCAAGATGGCCACCACCACGTCCCAGCCCGTATCCTCACCCAAGATGGCCACCACCACGTCCTCGCGCAGGATCTCGATGGAGCCGCGGGAGATGAAGTAGAGGGCAGTGAGCACGTCGCCGGCATGCACCAATGTGTCGCCGGGCGGGGCGTGCGTAGTCTTGAAGCGCATGGCCAGGGCGCGCAGGCAGCCCTTGGAGGAGCCCTTGAAGGCCTTGCAGTTCTGCAGCAGAGTGCGGTTCAGGTGCAGGCAGATGTCGGCCTGCAGGCACTCGGGGAAGCCCTTCAGCACCTGAACGGCATGGGGGACACTGTCCTTTCAGGTAGTGCCTAAGAAGCTGACATTCTCAATTACAACAAAATACCCAGAATCCTTTAGGTCTGTAGGGACATCTGATACCAGGAAATATGGAGTAACGCTGCGAGGCAAACAACACTGGGGGAAATAATCCTGATGCCTTTTTTCTCCTGTGATACCTCCCTCGGGCCCCCATGAGAGAGCCTCCCTTCATTAAATTAATGTGTAGAGGCTTATGGTACAATGTTGCATTGCAACGGGTCCCAGAACTGTTATATAAATTTTCCGATCATTTGGGATGAAGGTCTTAATTTAACGCGGTTCAGCAGACAGCATGTCCCAGATAATGCGTATCGAGCGTGCATGTAGGGTGTCGGCAGAGCTGCACCTATTTCGGTTGCTTTTGTTTCCTGTTAAGTATAAATGCCAGTGGTATTTGGGGTACATTTTTTAAAAGGCCATGTTTTTAGTTAATTATAAACACATTTATAATGCATTAAAATGCATTCATAACGCATTATAAACATGGCTATAGACATTTTTAAAAAGACATTATAACACATTATAGCTATATGTATTATGCATTATGAATTCTTTACGGAGCTCTTATCTATAATCCACTATAGATCCTTAATTTTTATATTTTTATACCGACCATTATAATGCATTATAAAAGAATCTATCATGTATTATAGATAAGAGCTTCATAAGGCAGACTATAAATATTTATAAAAAGTAATAGCACATTATAAAGGTATCTATAGTGCTTGGATAGGAAAAGGTACAGTCCCGAACTGGGGGTCCCCTAGGGCTGGACTGAGAGATACTGGTATAATTTAAGAATACAGCATTAAGCCAAGGGCATATGTTTGGTTTCAACATTGTTAGGGACCAAATCAGCCTCCAATCCCGCACCCCCTAAACACAATAATCCCCTTACTGTCCGTACCCAGCTCTACATCCTTGGCATCAAGCGAGGGAGGAACTTCGGCTGGAACATAGAGGGGGTTGAGGTCTCCATCCATTACGGGGGAAACATGATTATTGGTAGGGTTGTATTAGCTGGTTTTGATTTATTACCCCCCCCCCCCTGTAATTTACACCCATGGAATCAGGTGTAAGACAACATGATCATAGATCACTACAGTCCTGACAAGATTAGTGGTAGGAGAACTAGGATACTACTGGGATTTTGCATGGTAATCAAGGGGTAGCAAGGTGGCCTGGATGCACGTGCGAGGCACACTGACCGCGTTCATGTCGATGCCGTTGGTGTAGGACCAGGCGTGCTGGAAGTACTCCTCCAGGCGCTGGCGCAGGGGGTTGGGGATCTGGTGGAAGCGGATGAACTCCCGGACCCGCAGCATCTGCGTGTGGTAGCGCGCCGTGCCCGAGTACAGCCGCTGGATGATGGCCGACACGTTGCCGAAGATGCTGGCGTACATGAGGGCTGCCCGGGGACGAGAGAGCGAGGGGGTCAAAGGTCACACGCCAAGGAAGAACGCTTGGGAACAACGGATCGGACTCGTGAATTAAATTGCGTGGGCATCTCTACCAATTGTGTGGCCCACTTTAAACCCTGTGATTCCTGAGGCCCAGATCACTGCAATCCCAGGCTGGAAAACTTGCTATTAAAAAGGGACGGACGAGTAAGAGTGTATTTAAGATGCTAATCAGAGTATAGCATCGCTCTGATTCATTGGTGCCTCTGTGTTGTATTCATAACCAGTGCTGCATGTTCTGTATTTGTATGTTTTAAATGTTGAATTTACTGACTTGGGCTGGTGCCTCTGTGATATGAGATGCATAAATTTGCTTGTTTTCTTTTTTTTCAGTTCATGGCTACATAACCTTGGGACATACATAGCGCAAATTTGCATATATTTGTAAATTAACCAGCAGCCTCGAAAATCCCAGCTCCTCTTGCTTTTGTAGTCACACAAAAGCGAGCCCACGGCAAATATCATTTGCAAGTCATGACACAACCTGGAACTGGACAGGCGTAGCAGCAGAGAAGCTTGAGCTTTAGGACAGTATCACAGCCCCTCCTGAGGGGACTTGGGTAACTTTGGTCTAGGACTGTGAGAAATGAGTAATTAGCGCCCAAGCCTGGTCTCCAGCTGCAGGGGTGTTGAGTCCAGTGACTCCCAGCATGACAGCATGAGTCAGAGGATGATGGTCATCAAGCAAATTTCCTTAAACACACTGTGAGCCTATTGTTGCATGCTGGGCTGCAGTAATTACTAGTAGAATTGCATAATTCCATAAGCAAATGCCCTTTCTATACCATCTGGGTAAGCTCCTTTGATTGATTCTTACAGCCCTGTAGCTATCCTCGGACCATGCTGATGGGTTTTGGCCTATTGCCAGTTTACCAAGGATTGTTGCCTTCACAATGGTGCCAGAGAACATTAGGATGAGAATCTATGTGTGGCTACATTTCTGGTGAGAAGCAAGTCTACAAATTTCTGGCCAAGGCTATAATGTAGGACAATCATGATTAAGAAGGGGAGCTTCAACTCAGGGGTCAGTGTAGTGATCATAGGGAACATGATCCAGTGATGATGTCGAGGTCCCAGATTATTTAGCATGGGAGCCTTTGCATAGGTCATCCCCAAAAAGAGAGGATGGTGTTGAGTACTACAGCACATAGACATTTAGAGATGATCTCATTCATCCATGGGATACTTTTGCTGCATAACATGATGCCAAACCCAAGTTAACCCCTTTCCAGTACAAGTCGGAAAGCCATTTATCAATACCAGTAGAAAACAGTGCATAACGCAGTATTTGGTGCTTTCAAACACCATAGTAACATATATAGTGGTTAGACAGATCTGTGTGTGCAACCAATTTAAACTGATACAGATATGACATGAATGCAAATAAAAATTCCAAGTCAGAGTTCCGACTTCTGAATTAATGAACAGCATGACCGCTATCCGAGGGATTTGTCGGTAAGGGTTGGGGGATTGTGAATTGTGATATACTGTGAAAAATCAATAAAAATATTAAAACCAGAATTCCGACTTCAGGGGGAGGTCCAGTTGAAGTTCAGACTTTCCAATTCAAAAGAAACACACCAATATTACTGAAAATAAAACATTTTTTCTCCCGTAATACAACACTTGATTGTACTACTGGAGAAGGACTAGCATCCCATACAGCAGGGCTTTTCAAATCACAGTCCTCAAGGTCTGAACATCGCTGATTTTTCTGTAGCTATTAAACTAACTGCCTGGGAGAACTAAAAACGCGGCCTGGATTTGGAATTGAGGGACGGATTTGAAGAGCCCAGCCATACAGGGTGTTCCCCGCCTACTGCCCAGTACTTCCTGGCATAAACTCCAGGTTTACTCTGACCTTGTACTGGGTAAGTGAGGGTGGATGGATAGCTGGACTTCCTAGGCATGGTGGAGGACTGACTTACAGCCGATGAGCATGACGCAGATGGAGAAGATCTTCTCCGAGTTTGTGTTGGGCGACACGTTGCCGAAGCCCACGCTGGTGAGGCTGCTGAAGGTGAAGTAGAGCGCTGTGACGTACTTGTCCTTGATGGACGGGCCCGAGCCCGTCTCATTGTAGGGCTTCCCCAGCTGGTCGGCCAGCGAGTGCAGCCAGCCGATGGAGCCCTGCTCCATGCTGCCGATGGCGTACCAGATGCAGGCCAGCCAATGGGCGATGAGGGCAAAGGTGCACATGAGCAGGAAGAGCACGGCCGCACCATACTCCGAGTACCGGTCCAGTTTGCGAGCCACACGCACCAGCCGCAGTAGGCGGGCCGTCTTCAGCAGGCCAATCAGAGTGGTCGTCTGGGGGAGCAGTAAGCAGATGTTCAAAAGACTAACCAGGAAGCTACATCTGCAAGAATCACATGATCTGTATGTGTTATTTTTAATAACACATTTACATATTTGACAGGTATACCACACACCTATATACCACACACTATTTTCCAGAAGAATTATTTCCAGGAGTATTTCCAGAACGATGTCCTTCATTGATGGGGCCACTTTCAGTTTCCTGGTTTTGATAAATGTAACTGCATTTTGTTACTCTCTCTGAAACCCACAGAGCAGGACAGCTGGGACTGGGACACCTGTGGCGTGGGCAAAGTCAGGTGACCGGGCCCCCTACCCAGCCTGTAACAATATGAGAACTTAAGTTCTTTCCCCAAAATGAGACCAGGATATCTGTAACATGAAGCCCAGTCCGGGTCCACCCCCAAAGTGTAGACCCCCGTCTTCCATAACCCCTTCAGGCAGCCAATCATCTTACAACAGTATAGTCTGGTACTATCCATCTTCTTTAATGGCACAATACTTTGGCAAGTTATTTAATTATTACTTGTTACTAATTATTACTTTCCCCCCTCTTAACATTTAGCAATTTTATTAATATTTAATATTTCCTGCTTTTCAGGATTCTATTTGTGTAATCTGTACCTTTTGTGTCCTGTTTTGCATTTTGTCTTTTGCACTGAATGCATATCTGTATTCACCATGCCCACTTATCTATGCATTAAAATTCACTTCTGGGATCAATGAAGTTCATTCTAAATCTAAATTTAATTAAATCCCCAATTTTACAGAATCCATCCATCTTCACCTTCCAAAAATGCACGTCACATGGATCTGTTGTTACACACTCTGAAGCACCATCCCAGAACTGTCTGTGATAAAAATAGGATTTGATAACCTCTCCCCTACACAGAGATCCAATAACTACCAGACAGATAGGAAGGTGTTCCGCTCACAATGAGGACTGTGGTGCGGGTAGTCAGACAGAGTGTCAGTTGTCTGCAGCCACAATGAAGCAGAGAGGCCGCAAGGAGATCCAGGTGTTTGTATGTGTAAGCGCCGTACATGGGTGTCCTTTCAGCCTGAGCTCCCGCAAACGCACCGAGCCGCGCGCCATCACGTCAGCCGTTGAGTGATGCCAGGTCATAAATCCTCCACATCCATTGTTTTACGGAGCTGTCGGTCAGCCCTGTTCTCTCCTACAGATTACACTTGTCTTGAGAAGTTCCTGCTGTCCATGTGACAAATTTATTAGGGGCAGGCTAAAGGAGCCTGTTTTTACCTGGTTAGGACCCCTGCTCGGTGGGCCAGAGAGATGCCTGTCCTGCCGACTGACAGCCGGTCTCCATGCTGCCAAATAACTGGTCAGGTGGTGTTTCTTTCTCGCCCTTTATCTTCTTTGTATTGATCTCTGATGTTACTGTCCTGAAAGGGCTTTGTTTATAAACCGCAATGAAACCGACTCATTTGCATACAGAGGCTTATTCGTGAAATACTGAGCTCCATTCTTCACGTATTGCTTGTAAAATATAAGCCGGATTCCAAATTTAATTTTGCGATTGATTTTATGTGGTGCACGATAAAAGTATGTTAAATTATTTCCCATGCAATCATGCATTATGCTTCACACAAGAACAATAATCTTCTTTCATAAAAACATTTCATAACCTCAGCAGATAATGTAATGTAGCCACATATACTGTATATTGAAATATACTGCATGTTTGCATTATGAAAACAGAGTTCGGGAAGAAAAATAACATACTTGGGGGCTGATTTGGTCCCTATCGTTGCTGAAACCAAATTTCCCTTCTTTGTCTAATGCTTAATTCTTACATTATACCTGCAAGGAACCATTACAGACAAGGAACCACACAGGCTGACTGAGTGTACCAGCAGGGAATGGGGGTTTTGTCTGGTGATTTAGAACTTACCCAGATAAGGCTTTATTAACACGTTAATATGAGTTTATTCTCATGTAAATGTGCAATTTAGACAAATCGTCAGAGGGTAAAAAAACAAGTAAGTATCCTGAATGGCTTGATAAAACTTAAATCAGATTATATATATGAAGATTAAATTAGTCTGCTACTGGTCTTTCATGCAAATGACTTCCTGTATGTACTTGTATCCATGAAGGCTGTAATTTGCTCTGATGTCTTACCTGCTACTGACAATGCCCCTATCATTTTAAAAGAAAGTATTACATCCTACTATCAGCACTCATGTTGATATAAAACAGAATCAGCTACTTTATGGCACTATTTCAACTAGAAACCGCTTAGTGACCGCTTCCAGTTATAAATGGACATGGAAAACTACATTACCCACAGTGGAACTAGGTTCACGTACCTCCTCCCCATTGCGGTATATGAGAAGGTCAAAGGGAATGGCCGCCACCATGTCGATGAGGAACCAGCCCTTGAAGTAGTGCACTGCGATACGGATGGGGTGGCTCACCACCTCGTCGTTAATGTTGACGTAGGTGGTGCGGAAGTTGATGAGGATGTCGATGATGAACATGATGTCCACGATGAGGTCCACCATGCTGAGCGGAGTGCACGTGTAGATGCAGCCCTCCACGGGCACGTTCTCCTGGCCGCTCAGCAGGAAAGCGGCGGAGTAGGGCGTCAGGATGGCCGTGTAGATCACCAGCAGCAGGATGAGCCAGTCCCACACCGCCTTGAAGGGACTGTAGTGCAGGACGGTCCACTTGTGGATGCGGGGAGCCTGGAGTTTGTACTCGGGGAGGACGTCGGCACCCAGTGATAACACCTGGGATGGGTGGGCAGAGAGAGAGAGAAATGATGAGACTCAGAGGTTAAGGGTTCCATGCAGCTTCCCCATAGTGCATGAACTGGAAAAATGACAGCTTTGAATTACAGTGTCAGTTAAACACTGTATTAACAGCAAATATATCCTACTGTAGTCACACTCCCAGATGTGTAAGAGTATGAAAAGTCAGTTTTTCTTCATCTGCAGATGGCACAGCTGTCAAAGAGGACAAATGAACAGATTTAGCAGGTTTAAATAAGAGGCCGCTTTAATATATACCCAACTGGATACTCAACATGAGTCATCATCCCAGTCACTCAGTCCTAAGAGTTTTAATGAAAACTGTAGATCGATAAATAAGAACGTTGGTGATGGCCTTGCAGCAAGAGAATTATTGGATAAGATTTAATGGATAAAATGACACTTTCCCATTAAGATGCCACTGGACAGCTGACACTGGACCAGCTCGCCAAAGAGAAGAGAAGATGGGGAGAGCACTGCATGAGGCCAGCTACATGCTGGAAGATGGGGAGAGCACTGCATGAAGTGCTCTACATGCTAGAAGATGGGGAGAGCACTGCATGAGGCCAGCTACATGCTGGAAGATGGGGAGAGCACTGCATGAGGCCAGCTACATGCTGGAAGATGGGGAGAGCACTGCATGAAGTGCTCTACATGCTAGAAGATGGGGAGAGCACTGCATGAGGCCAGCTACATGCTGGAAGTAGCCATGGAGGTGTAGATGCCACCTAGCATGAGACAAAAGGCCGGCTTTCAACCACTCTGTGTCGTGGCCAAGTTAAAGACAATAACCAAAAAGCCTGCGGGGCAGAGAGCGTTTAAAGAGAACTCTGCGTGGACCGTGCCGGAACACTCATGCAGGTTATTCCATCCCTAACCAGGAGTTATATTCCTCACTGAATAAATAAAAAGGAAAAGAAGAAAACAGGAAAAAAAGGATCAGAAAGCAATAATTATACTGGAACTCCATCTATGAGCCATAGGTAAATTGATATGCAGTCTGCGTCAATTTTCATTGGACCATGGATTTTTTTTCTTAGCAGTTGTGATAGACCACCCTGAGTATTGGCAATGGGTTGAAAGACCACGGATATTCCTCCAGGGGGTGTATGCATGTGTTTCTGATAGCCCTGCATCCCCAGGGCCCCAAGGTCCCCACTAAGCACATTAACACCCCTGGAGTACAACTGTGATACCCGCTACTAACACTGATGTTTACAGATGCCAATGTTTGCTCTTCCCCTTGTGTTTATTACCAGCCAGAACAGAATAGCTGGATGGAGAGGCCCATTAATTTCTCAATAAATCAAATGTGAGTTTAAATCGGATTATAAAATGATTAAGACAATCATTACACTGCATTTGCATAAAAATGAATAGAAGGTTGGCGTAGCTAACATAATTTGGCAGCGTACCAATCCGACGCGAATCTAATTCTATCAGTTGCCGCTACTCAACAACTTAATTTCAAGGGCCTTGTACAGAAAGATGGCCATTTCATGAACTGGCCATTGATGATGCGTTATTCTTCAGCCTATGCTGTCGTGTATAGCTGATAAATAATTGATTGGAGTCAATTTAAATGCCACAGAATGGCCGTATTCTCCTATTGGAACTGCCACTTCTCCCTCACAGGGTGAGCTAACCTCAATTACCCAGGATATTACATAAAAGAGTTTCCCAGCTTCAGGCAGAGATCCACCCCTATCTGTAGCCCGCTTATAAGGCACAAACACATGCACACGCACACACACGCATTTGTATTCCTATCTTTGTGGGGACTCTCCATTCATTTCTATGGGCATAACCCTAATCCCAATAATGACAACTTTAAACCCTACCCAGCCCTAACCTTAAGTAATCATAAGTAATCATAATATAACACAAAGTATAAGACTTATGGCATTTCTAGTCTTTTGATTTCATTCAGCGATTTTTTTTTTAATAAAAATTGAGGTAATGAATATTCCTATAATCCTAAAGTAAAAATTTACAGGTTTTTAATCACATTGTGGGGAAATCTGGTCCCCACAATGTAATAATTACAAAAAATTACACAGACACATGCACATACACACCACACACACATGTAACAGACACACACACACACACTGACACATGCAAACCTCAAACGCAGATACACACACAAGGGCATGCTGTTTTGTCAGGACAATCAAAAATCCTGGGGACAGCCTCTCTGTCCTTTCCGTCTCTGACTAGTACAGTGGGAAAAAAAGAGTAAAACGCGAAAAGGACCAGAGAGTGAAGCACCCAAGGTGCTAAAGCACAACTTCCCATGTCTGGCCTGACAGCTGGGTGAGGCACTACGCTCTTCCCCCCTGAAGGAGTCCAGCTAGTCCGGTCTCTTTCTTTTGTTTTTCTTTACTTTTTTTTTTACACAGAAAAAATATATTCAGCTGCGGTGGTTATGACTTAGTAATGCAGTGATACAGTGTAAGACAACCTTGTGGCATCATTTTAACCATCTATAGCTTGACATTGATTATTGGCGAGAATTTTATGAAAGGCGGTACTTTTAGCGCTCAGCTGTATTAAATCTTAACAGAACTTGCAGTTGAGTCAAAGCCTATAATAGAATGATGTAAAATTGAACTTTGTTAGGGTGTTTTGTCCATGCAGTTTCCTTCTTCACAGATATTAGCTGAGCTTCACACAAAGGCCTTGCATTAGCCGGGAAGCAGAAAGGACAGGTAATGGTGTGACCCTGACTAACATCCCCACCAGCTCCACCCGCTTTTCACACGTCAAATCAAATGTCACGATGCAGAAGAGCTGAATACCCTCCTGAGCCCCCATAGGACAGATGATGTGACCTTCACAGCTGGCAGCCAAAGACACATCCCGCATGGAATAGACCCCGGCCTCCCTCTGTAGGATGAAGTTAATTTATTTCACTGCTTGAGTCTCCGTGTGCAAATCAATGAGCTGTTTCAGATTTAAACAAAAACCAACAAGGACACTGAGCAGTCACTCTAGTTAAAGTGTCCTTTATAAATGACTCTTTCACCTTGTCTTTTGGATATGTGTTCAAAGTGGTAGTTAATCTTGTTTACTTCTTTTTGGAATGACAGCAGTAGCAAACAATTTTTTTCAGAGTAGGAAGGAAGTAAGGAAAGTAAGTGAAGTAGAACTTGAGCAAGGAAACAGCATTCCACCTGAGAATAACATTAACCCAAAATCAACTTAATGGGTCTAAGGTTCAACTGCTACAATGCATGACTAGTGAGTCATTATTCAAGCAGTGGCAACCACACTCAGTTACAGTCACATGAGCCTTGTGACTAGGAGAGCTGTATTCTTTTTGTCAGCCATAATCTAATCCAACATGCTGTCAGGCAGTGTGACACAACAATGTGTTCGTAAGCAGATCTGTCCTGAGTATTGTCCTTTTCTCTGCCATTCACGACTGGCAGCAGAATGCTGTGTCAGCTCAATGCACTTGCCATTGGGAAACATTAAGCTTTAATCACCTGTGTTTGTTCCAAGAGCAGAAGACTAAAATATGAAACTTGCGCATTTGAGGTATGTAATAGATTGCAGCAAAGGCACATTTTGACCTTGACAAATTGTATCTTGTCCTTGTCTGAATATCTAATAGCTACCCCCCCCCCACTTTACAAATATTTGCTTTATCCCACTTTGGTACATTAGCACTTATTTTCAGTAAATATAGAGAAGATTCCCATGTTTACGAAAAAAGGAGAAAAAAAAGAAAATAGCACTTAGCGTTTGTTTATCAGCAGCCGTAAACACACAGTTCGGTTAACGTCAAATCAAATATACAACGGTTCCATAAGATTATAATGAACATTTCTATGGCCTAATGAATTTGTGGCTGTCATAATGTCATAGCCCAGTGCATTACTCACTGATTAATGTGTTCACAATACTATATCGTTAACTATGCTGTATCATTTAGCCTAGGTGTGTCGTAGGCTATACCACCGAAGTAAATACACTCCATGATCTTCTCACAATGACAAAATTGCCCAGTGATGCATTTCTCAGAATGTATCCCTGTGCATAAGCCATACATGACTGTACTGTGAAGTGTAACTACACTGTACATACATTACTTCAACATAAACCATACATGACTGTACTGTGAAGTGTAACTACACTGTACATACATTACTTCAACATAAGCCATACATGACTGTACTGTGAAGTGTAACTACACTGTACATACATTACTTCAACTTTTTACAGGCTGTACATGTAATTTATCATTCTTGTTTTTACTATATATGTTTTTGTATTGTTTGGTATGATTGATGGGTTATTTTTTTGGGTCTGGGAATGCTCAACATTTTTTACAATATAAAATAATCTTAAATGCTTCTTTGTTTTACGCCATTTAGGCTTGCAAATTATTTCATAGGAAAGCTCCACTTTCCGATAGCCGGGGAAACTTGTATGTTTATACTTGTGTGTTTATGTGTGTGAGTATGTCTGTGAACAATAATAGCATTGGATGTTTCTTGTATAGGTTATAATCAAACACAGTGGTGTTAGTTAATTAATTGTTTCATCAATACACTCTAGGTTTTTCTCCAAAAAACAATGCATTGTAAACAAATGTGAATAAACACAATATGTGTTACATTGCATGTGTTAGAAATCTCATTAAAAAAACGTATTGTCCAGTGTCCCATCCTGTCTGCATCCAGGCTCAGAGCAGCTTCGCATCGGGAAAGTAGCTAGAGAGAAGGCATATATTACCATCCCATATAAATATTTATAAAACCGTCAAAAAGGCCAAACCACAAATATTAAAGCACTCTGTACTATAACCTGTGTGTAACCAGATAAGCTTGTCTGGACGTCTGCAGAGACAGAGCCCATGAAAGAGCACCTTTTAATCTCCAGAACGCCACATACTGATGTGCAAAATACCCAGAAGTGCACGCAGTCAGGGTTTAACACTCAGTAAATGAATGCAAACTAAATCCGAGTAATAGCTGCAGTTCTGTTTTTCTCAGCACTCGTCGATGAGCTGGTCAGCGTAGCGTGGTCGGTGGTAATGCTTTGCTCACTTTTGCACTTGGACTGAACCTGATTTCACCTGATCTATGGGCCTCACGACAGCTCCACTGAACTTCATTAATATTTACTGTGACTATTCTCGCTCCTGATACGTCAGAGACACTCCAGCTTACTAAAGATCTATAACAGCTAAGAGGATTCCGGAAAAGTTGATAGGGTAGTAAAGTGAATTCTTGGTCATTTTTCTTTTATATATGAATTCCGTCCATTTCACGGCATAACAAATGGCTGATAGCTATTTATTAACTTTAGTTTTCTTCTTTGTCCTTGAGAAAATGAGACTTGAGGCTATGTGTGCCTCATCTTTCCTCGTCGATGGCTATGGCACCTATTTCCCCACAATGCATCAGTCTCTTGGCACCTGCTCCACCTTTTTTTTTTTTACTGTATCTCAAAAATTCAGAAGCAGAATATTCAGAAGAGCCAGATTCCATCTAAAACGCAACATGCCTCTCTGCTGCTACCAAACAAATTAAAAACTAGCTCTGTGTGCACTCCAAATGAGATCACATTCTCCCAGCTTAACTTGCTAATGAGCTACGCTAATACAAGGATGACTGGATAGAGGCGTGACTCAGTAACTGTGGCACACTCTGTTTTTTCTGAGTGCCTGTCTAAGTGAGAAGACTATACACTGGCAAACCATATGGGACCTAAATTGTCCCTACTGTCACTCTTTAGGGTGCCACAGGTGTAATAAAACTGTGTTTTTCCATGTTATTTCGGTCTTGAAATTGAATAGACAACCATAGCATCTAGTAATGCACTATAGTGACCACTTCACAGTCACTGGTAAACAGAAGATGATCTACATTTGTCGTAGGCACTGTGGGTCAAAGTCCATGCAGCGCCCCAGGAAAGCTTCACCCCCCCCCCCCCCCATTCTGAGACAAAGTGAAATTGGCTTGCGAAGTCAGCATCCCCATCCATGCATGCATCCATACATCCATCGATGCATCCATCCATCCATCCATCCATTTTCCAGATCGACTCATCCAGAGCAGGCTTGTGATGAGCTTTTAGCCTATTCTGGGAAGCAAGGGGTAGGCAGCCAGTCCTTCTTAGAGCACACTCACACTTGAAGGGCCATTTCAAGGGACAACTTCACCCGTGGGGGTTAAATGGGAGTGCCTGGGGGACTCCTAGGCTGACAAGGGAGGACATGTAAGCTGAGCCACATAGTGTAATATTAGTTACTATAATCATAAAGATGGTCTGGAAATATAGCCCAACCTTCTACTAAATTCGCTGGACTACAGAACCTGACGTTGGTTATTCTGGACATTGATGCTACCTGTGCCCCATGTCGCTTTTAGTAGTCGATCTGCTGTGAAACGCCTGAAATATTTATAGCACACAGGCATGCGCTACTTCAGTGTTGCTTGCTTTAATTTTAGCCACATTAGAGTGAATGCAGATAGAGATCATGCTGGAAGTGCTATGAAATATTCACAGACTCTCCCTCTTTCCTTCATTTTCATCATCAATTTCTGATGGTGGTAGTCTCTGGCTGGGGTTCCTCTGCATTCATCTTCAATGTGTGGCTCATTAGGACGATCGTTCTTTCATCCTAAAAGTCAGGTTGTTCCGTTTTGCCCCAGAGACTCATCCCATGTTCAAATATTTCTTCTCACCTTTATCTGTGTTGGTTCCTCTACCAAATGCTTCCTGGTGTCATTGATATTTAACAGCCCTGGGTTTCTTCTCTGCTGTTTTTGGCATGAATGTAGTTCAGTCCAATTTTCCCCATCTTACACGGTGCTGGTCCCTTGGTTGCCTACACATTAAATGGCCAATTACTGTCATCTTCAGCTTGGACAGCAGCTGAATTCTGGGTCTGTATAATCATGACATACTTTTATGGATGACATATCTGCTTAAGCTGCATAATATGATCAAACCACAATGCAGACAAGGTCCAACAAGAAGTTTCTTAGCAGAGAACAGTCAGTGCTGCCTGTCGATGTTTATTAGATTCATGTAGTGCTTATGAAGGCATTTTGAAAAACTTACAAATCGTGATGCTTTTCTATCCCATGCTGGGGCACAGAAAATTTGCTGCATTTGCCATTGTTAAAAATCACGACTGACCAGAAGCTGTGTGGATCTGTGTTTAGCGCTAATTGCCTGTTCACCTGATGGTTCGGCAACCGGAGGGTTGCAGGTTCGAGCCCTGGGTCCTCCTGTCCCCATCGAAGTGTCCTTGAGCAAGACACTTAACCCCAAATCGCTCCCGGTGAGCTGGTAGGCACCTTGCATGGCAGCCTCCGCCACCGGTGTGTGAATGCGGGTATGAATGCGAGGCATGCATTGTAAAGCGCTTTGGTTAAAAGCGCTATATAAATGCAGTCCATTTACCCCATGTCATGCAGGTCTCCATCCAGGTACGCTCGTGTAATCTTACAGTCCAAAGACATGTAATTAGATTAACTGGCATTCCTGAATTGCCCATAGTGAGTACATGTGTATACCAAATGATGGCCAGGCATCCTGTCCAGGGTGTAGCCCAGCCTTGTGCCCTATGCTGTCTGGGATAGTCTCCAAGCCTGTCCAGAAGAAGCAGCTATAAGATGAATAGATGATCAAAACCTAAAAAATTCATCCTAAATAGAGTTTTAATGAAAGGCTGACTGAGCACCCTCAGAGCAGCAGAGAGCTTGACCTATACATGATAACTAGTCTAAGAGACAGAAAGAGACCAGTCACTAGCACAGAACGTGACATTCTGCTGGGCCAGACATGCCCACTGACCTCCCACTGGTCTAGATGTTCCCACTGATATTCCACTGGTCCAAACACAACCACTGCTAGCACTTTGTCTCAATATCATTCTATGGGTCATATTTTTGGGGTACTTTAAAAATAGCTTACAACCGTGCATATTTTAACAGCATTTGTTATGTGGATTAAAACTGGTTGTAATAGAAGCTCACTTGTTTTCTAACTACAACAGGCAGCATTGTGAATAGTATTTATTTTTGTACTTCTGATGGGAAACGTCACTGGAATTAGTTTTTATTAGTGCTATCAATATTTAACAGATTATAGGCTCACTGATTTATGTCCTGCGTCAGAGCTTCAAGCTGTCCTTAATAATTCATGTCAGAATTAAGGAAAGCATTAAAATTTCAAAAAACTTACAATATGGTAAATATCTTGGTGTCTTAATACTAAGATAATTAATTATTAGCATTTTATTAAAGATTTTTAGGGTAATTTAATAATGCAAAACAATATTTACCCAAAGTTAATAACTAAGGCTAATAATAAGGTAAATGGTAACCCTGAAAGCAGGTCAACACTAATCAGCTAACACAGATTCCACAGATTGCTCAGATATCAGATACCACAGATTGCTCCCTGTGGCACAGAGCACAGAACACATTAAGAGAACGCAACACATTTAAATTTTTAATTTACAGTGGTACCTGAGAACTCAGAATTAATCCGTTCAGAACTCCCGATCGAATCCTTAAAAATGTTCAAGTTCTGATTGAATTTTCTCCATATGAAATAATGGAAGACCAATTATTTGGTTCCTGGCCCCAAAAAATTATACCTAAATATGATTTTTTTAGCATTTAAACAAAAAATGAACTGGATAAAACAAAAATAGCATATACTGTACTAAACACATCTAAGCACATTTATCAAAAAAAATATTTGTCCAATTTATCCAAACAATGTGTAAAGTTAAAAAAAAACTATGTGTCCTGCCCAGATCCGCTCCATCCATGTGCCACACCCCCTCGTTAACCCCATGTGGAATCCCTGTGTCATCAGCTGTTTCTGGTTGTTGTCATTAGTCCACTGTATTTAGTCTGCATTTCAGTTTGTTTCCCCAGTCCGGTCATTGTATTGTCCGTCTGCGTTTTGCCTGCTTTAGCTGTAATTAAACCCCATATTCCCTGATACCCTGACATCTGCGTCTTTGTCTCCATTCCATCCCCGCTCGGCAAGACAATATCATTAAAATTAACTGTATTAACAGTTTATTATTAATATTAAAATAATTAATAAGAAATCTTAATTTTTAAATGTATTTTATTATATAAGAATAATTACTGTTACTGTCTACCATTGTCTAAATTTATTTCTTCTGTCTAAATATATGTATTCAGCTAGTGTAAATATGCACAATGCTATCACAGCTAATGTGAGGCTGGGACTGCAGCTTTACCTTTTGTTTCCACTGAGAGACGTGCCGCGTGACTCATTTCCCCGCACATACAAGTCATCTTAGGTCGGCGTTCACGGTTTGACTTCTGAGATTCAGATTGAGTCCTAGGTAATTTTTTTTCAAACTGCTTGGTTCGACTTTTAAGAAATTCGAGTTCTAATGAGTTTGAGAACTGAGGTACCATTATATTTAGTGTTTTTGTCTTGATATTTTTGCATCGTCTTAATGTTTCTGTGTTGTGTTATTGTTGCCGTGGTCTGGGCCTTCAGGGCCACTGTAATAAGCTGTCTAAAAGGAGACAAAACTAATTTAACTTTGGGTTATGTAAGTGTCATCAATATGCCATCCCTTCATATTGTATGACCGCTTGTGCAGTACAGGGTCACAGTAATCATGAAGCCTATCACTATAATATATCACGCCCTTGCGCGCAATCACGCTATGGTCCAACTCATTTAACCTGATGTTCTCTTTGAAGAACCCAAAGTATCTGAAGGGAACCCACGCAAACAAATGCAAAACACACACAAGGTATATACACACAAACAAAGGCAGAACACGCACAAGATACAGTATACACACACAGGCAGGAAGGGAATTCTCTACTCATAAACAGCTGCCTGTCAAAAATGTATTTCTGACATGTGCACATATAAGCGAGTTTTATTTGTTCATTTGTTTTTAAATGAAAAATAAATAAGACTATAAGCAAGGATGCAGATAACTGGTATGCAATTATGCATTCACCATATATAGTGATAAGCACAGCAATTTCTTGTAACAGCGCAAATATGTGCTTATTTTCCTAACACTTTCTATGAAACCCCCTTTAATAATGCATCATACATACTTTCATAATGCATAATAATGCATTCATAAAGTATTACAAACACCGCTATAGATATTTATGACAAGGCATAACACATCATAACCATGTTTATTATGCAGCTTGATGCTCCATGAAGCTGTCATCTACAATACACTATAAATACTTGCATGATGCATAATAATGGTCAGTAAAAGAATTAAAGATGGTTTGTACTGCATTATGAAGATATTTTTATTTATGCCGTATGAAGAAAAAAATGTTTTATATGGTGAATGTGTACTTGTGTGCCACTTATGTGCATCCTGGTTTATCAGTACCTACACCAGCATGCGGCTACAGCATCTCATTCTGATTGTAGACCTACATACTGTATTTGCAAAACAGGGCTGCTCCACCTTCTGATTCACAATTCTGAATGTAGGGTTTCCAGTGGGAAGCAGCACGCATTACCTCACAAAAGAAAAAAAAAAAAAATAGAACAGCCCCGGGGGGGGGTGGGGGGTGAGCGGGGGGATTCGAGTAGCAGTGTGCTGCCTGCTGCCAGCACAGGTGTGACACCCAGTCCTCCCATACGCAGCCTCCCCTGCGCGCAGCTTGAGCACACGCTGAATTATGGCGACTTTAGCCTCAACTTCATCAATATAAACTGACAGCAG
>JAABNY020000032.1:11838938-11852262 GCA_015164015.2 Brevimyrus niger
GGCTGGGGTGAACGTGGGGAGGCCGTCCCTGGGCAGTCAGCGCGGGAAGGTGGAGGGGGGAGGGGTGGGGGGGGGGGGTGGGGGGTTCAGAGAGGCAGACTCACGCATCATTCACAAGATCTGCGGCGTAGCTCCGTCAAATGCGATAGAGAAATAAAACCAATCGATTGTTCCAAAATAACACAGCTACTTCAGCACACTGACTTACTAAAGCCTTCTCAGGGATGCCTCCATTGCAAGACAAATTCTCAGTACTTTTTAACAACCTTTGGGTGTCTTGGATGTTGCACATATCGGCATAGATTGCCAAGGTGTCTTTTCTTTGCGATTCCATTCATTTTTATATACTTATATAGCGCCTTTTACACAACAGTTGGCTCTAAGCGATTAATAAAAGTTTTTGACAATAAATTTGTGCATAAACACTAAGTGGTTCAGGATACAGGGAAAAAAAGGAAAATGCCAGAAGACAACAGAGGAGTCTAAGGACTTCAGATTTTAATGGTGCAGGACAAGGATTCATGCCCAGGGACTTGGAGTTTATTCCTATTTATACAGCTGCCTTACTTACTGAAGCGATTCAACACCTTGATCATGGGACCTAGAGTTTGTAATGCTCAGACTGGCAGCTTCAGGGAACCGTGACCTCCGATTCCGCTGTGGCCCCGTTTCAGCGCACTGGCTTCTGCATATCAATGGGTAAAGGGAGAAAAGCAGACTGATTGTGGAATGCGTGTAATGCGATACAGCATGCGGTACGCGGCCCATGCTAATGAGGTCGTGCCGCCGCCCTGAGGGGGCACCTGGTGCCGCCGTTACGACGTGCAACGCGCTGTCCGGTGGCACAGGTGCCATTTTACCAGCCGTGCTGAGCTTAGGCAGGCGCTGAAACGGGCTGAGGATTTCAGCGCAATAGCTGCTGGCTGCCAACCTTAAGACTGTAACGGGAGACTGACTGTAAGAAAGCTGTCGGTGTCCCGTAACTCTAAACGCTCGCCGGTACTGAAAGTGCTTCCGAGATGACTTGGTTGCCCGGCCTCTGATCTCCATCACAGCCTAAAGCCAGAGTAGATGCCACCCAGGTACCACTTGGCAAAATAAGCGGGACGTCAGCAACTTGACACTTCAGCAGCCCCAATGGACATGATCACACCAATGGGTGCACACTTTCCAAAGTCTCATCAAGCAGTAATTAGAATTCCACAAAAAGCGATCGATAAGTTGTAAATAACGTACAAGCTGTTGCATCACTGTTACCATGCAGCCTCACAAGCTTCTACTTGTCACGACCTCGCAACATGAATAACTTAATAACCATCATTTTCACAAGCGCTGTGATGCTTTGGAGAAGATCTGAAGCTCTTCAGAGAGGCAGCACCTCATCTAACATCTGAAGATCACGTACAGAGGTAGACACCAAATGGGAATTTTATGTGTTTTGGTAGTTAGATAAGAATCAATATGAAGATCACTGAGAATTGCGTGAAGGGATTCCTTTGTAATCCTGGCATGTAAAGCAAAGAAAGAAAGCTGTAAAATGTGTGGACAGATCAATGGGGGTATTTAAGAGGTTTAACAGTCCAATGGTCTTGTTTTGTTTTATTCATGACCAGGTAAGTTAAACTGCTTATGGTACTCACAGGACCCACGATGGGTGGTGTGTCTCTCAGAGTGTGAGTCTTTCCCTTGTTCATTCAATACAGTAATAAAATCCAAAATCTAACCAGTAATTTTTGTCCTAAAAGACATCTTTCAGTTTAAAGATGCTTATGGAACACTCCTCGCATAAAGTTTATTTTTAATAACAAATAATATTACCATGTGTGAGTGGCTGTGTACTTATGTATTAATGGACAACAAACTAAGTCTTAGTTAAAGACCGAAGCAGTTACTATATCTGTTATTATATCTGTAAATTTTGTAAACCTTTGTGAACTACTGAAGGAACTATTTAAGGAACTACTGAAAGAACAAGTAATGAATTACAAGTGAAATACTCATCTTATGTTCGACATCTTTTATCTCGAGTAACTACTAAATTTGTTGATTTATATTTGACTAATATTTTAGTAGTAACGGAGTTACTACTAAGTATTTGTGTCCCATCAAGTAAAGTGATACCTTTGTAGCTAGAAACAGCCTGTCTGAAAAGTCTTAATTTGTTGCAAAAATTGCTGAAAATTTTCACCCAGCCACCTACTCCTCATACTTCCAGAAGAAGCTCAAGAAAGAAACAAAGCAGACTCAGCCAAAGAGATCAAACCTGCAGTTAAAAAGCGGACAGCGCGTCCCTGTCCTGTAACAGGCTCATGACAGCTGACAGTCAGCTGGTCTCCAGAGCTGGAGAGGATCTCCAGTACTGGGCTACAACTCCTCCCTCTGCACCTCCTCCCCCAGGCCACTGCTCCTCGTCCTCTAAGTAACATTCCCCCAGACACGACCGCTCTCTCCGGCCCGTCGGCCCCCCTTAACGCCGTCTGACTCGGGTCAGGATCCCGCGGCAGTCGGGTCATGGAGAGATTTAAGAGGATCACTGACGCATTTTCGCCCCACAGATGCACACAACGTCCAGAGTAAACTACTGGCATTCTGCAGGATGACTTAGCTTTCAGAGCACAGATAATATCTGTAAAATGCTATATAAAGAAGCAATTAAATGGACTTTAAGCACTTCACAGTGTATAGCAATATTATTGCCTAAATTTAAGCTTCTTTTCAACAAATTAAAACATGGTAACAATAAACAACGGGGAACTTTCATCAGCCTGTCTACCGCTTTTGCTTTCTCTGGTCCCACGGTGCCTGAGCCTGCAACGCCCAGCAGCCCGCCTCACCTCTCGTCCGTCGCCAGGCAACCGGGGAGTGCTGTCCTCCCAGCGCCAGCGGTCCCGCGATCCCGACTCACGTGGCATGTGGAAGGTGCTGCCGGTCACGGGCTGGAACAGCTCGCTCAGAAGCTTGAGAAACAGAACCGGCCAAAGGTGGGTCATAGGGTGCCGGTGCCGGCTGGAAATGCCGCCAAACAGGCATCCCGACACCCTGGGCATGGGGGTCAGCCCATCCCCCGGGGGCTCCTCGGTGCCCCCCCCCCTTGCTTTTCTTGCCGTCCCGTCACTCCGGCATGATGCCCTTCTTCCTTAGTCCCGCTCGCCGGCAATCACTTTCCCTCTAAATCCAACTTTTCCACGTGCCGTCGTGCGTTGCACGCGTTGTGCGTGATTTATGAATGGATCACCCTCAGCGACAAGCCCCCCCCCTCCCTGCCAACAGGCAATTCAGACCTGGCGAGCAGAGCCCACTGCACGACAGGGGAGGTGGCGCCGAGGGGGGGGGGGGGGATGCTGGCACAGACGCCAGCGGGAGTCGGGTTGCTTGCGGTCGCCAAGGACGCAGCGGTGTTCCGAGCGGAGCGGCATCTGCTGCTTCCTTCCCAAGTTCTGGGAAGCGTTTGGCAAGAGGAGGGGGGGAACAAAATTCCCTCTCTATCGAGTCACGCCAAACCGAGTTGTGGGGGGGAGGGGGGCAGCACAGAGGTGACTGCACAGAAAGTTCAAATAAAGAGTGACACGGGCAGAGGGAGAGAGGAAGGTGAGAGAGGACCTTTAGGTCCAAATGCCCACTGAGGCTGAGCTTCACATCATGCTTCAGCTGATCCCTGGTGAAGCGTCTCCCTGGTGAAGCACATCGGCAAGCGGGTCAGGTGACTCGCGTCTGGAGACCGTTCCTCCCGCCGTGCCCCAGCGACACTGAGCAAGCAGAGCATTCTAATTATAGCTGAGTGATGGATGGCAGGAGGGCGTGGGGGGGGGGGGATTCGCCGCATGGAGCTGAAGCTTCCAGAAGTGCACGGGGATCCACAGGGACGGGCATGCACGAGGATCGTCCTCCCCTCCACTGGAGAATCTGTGTGACGGCTGTTTTTGCCCCTCTGCATGTAGGTATGACCGTGTGGATATGACAGCCCCCGTCCCAGCATCCTCACCCCCGGCTGGGCTTCGGGAAGAAAAAGGCACTTCACTAAATTTTACTGGTTTTGATGTCAATTAATAAACATAAAACAGGTCGACCGAGTACAAAACCAAAGACAGAGAAAGTTCGTCGGTCTCTGATGAACAGCTAAACTACTCTCTGTCTGCTGAAGGTTCTTACAAGAATGTCTCTGAAGAACTTTTGCTTCTGCTCCTGGAGATACGTGCAGCAATGTTACGGCAGCCTCTGGAGCTCCTCCTCAGGTTAAAATGTACACCGGGCATTATTATCTGAATTGAATGCAGCACCATTATTGGCACTAAAGCAGAACATCACAATCCATCCATGCATTTCTGGAAGCAATGTATTCAATGTAGGTTCATGGTGGAGCTGAAAGAGGTTCTGTTTTCCTCACAGGACATTCAGGTAGAACAATGTCTATTGACAGTCCCAATGGTGTGTGTGTGTGTGTGTGTGTGTGTGTGTGTGTGTGTGTGTGTGTGTGTGTGTGTGTGTGTGTGTGTGTGTGTGTGTCATTCCTGGTCCTCAGCAGACGGATTTCCGTGAATCTTGTGCACCAGGCTGGCTCCCTGTCTCCACATCCAGCCGCCCATCACACACACGGCTTCCCGGAACGTTCTGCACGCACACCACAGAAAAATAGATGGATGCATGCATGACTACATAGGAAAAATGAAGAAAAAAATAAAATAAAAATCAGATGGTACAGAAGGTTCAGGTGCTCGCTGCTGTGGCATTACCCGATGTGCGGGAGCAGCTATATAAAGAAGACACATTGAAATGGAAGTCTGGTAGAGTTAGCTATGATCGTCAGCCAAGGCATTGCATCCAAGCACAAGCCAATAGCACCTGCAGGGGTATGGATCGCCCAGTTAGGTTCCAAGTAAAGGGTTTGCACAGATTTGTTCTGGATGAGAGGCTGTTGTTCAGAGACACGCTCCTCCCCTTTCTGTCTCTTTCCACTCTCCCAGCTCAGTCGTCATTAATCCTTAATCAAACCCAACTCGCGGCGTGACTCTGCCCTCTGCATCCAAGCAGAAAACTCAGCGGCCAGAAGCCGTCACAATCAGAAAAGGTGCTATTCCTGCAATAAAATCGTCTCGCCCAGGATTCCAACCCATTATTACTGTTACCTTACCCCCTTTTTTTTTTGTCCCAATGGTACCGCTGGCCAGCTCACGACTCCACCTGAGGCAAGAATTACAGAATGTCTCTCTCGCTCTTACACAATGCGCCAGCTGGGGTTGCCTAGATACTGGAGACAGCACCCCCCTTTTGTCTAAAATTAAACCCGGAGATTAGACTGCAATTAGACGCAGGTACAAAACTGCACATGCATCAGATCAAGGTGAGGTCCTCTGTGGGAGTTCACATCATCTCAGGTTCTACTTGGGGCGATTACCAGCCACTGGTACGACACTACCCTCATGCTTTTATCCGCACCATTGATGCTCCACTGCATATCAATAACAGCTTGTTACCCTCCATGTTATCTGACACTCTGGTTTCTCTACCAATCGCTCCTGCTGTGGGCGCCCTCTGATGGCAGAACAAGGCAATGTGGAACCCTAAATCGCAACGCTAGAGGGTGGTTTCATACCAGAATTCTGTGCAATTCACATCGCTACGGAAAAATAGACAACAAAGGCGGCGCTGGCAAACATTCAAACGGGCTTCGCTTTAGTCCCTGACATGCTGACTGTAAATCCACGTTGGTCTGGGACCTCAATTTCCTCACAGATGTGAAACATTCCCACAGGACACCTTGAAAGTCAAGAGACCAAAGCTATAGTGTAATTAAAGGTGTAAAATTAAAATTTAATTTACAAAGAAATGTTAATTACCAGGTACCCGGGGCAGAGATTAAAAGGCAACCCATGTGTCATGCATCTACCACACCATACTGCACCTCATCTCAAAGCTCCGAATGTCTCCCAGCGATTCAGACAGATCCGTACAACTTGTACCCTCCTTAGAAGAAGCTTAATGTGCTGTTTATCCGCCAAACTGTGTCGATATTATCAGCCCTATGGGGCTGCCGGCGGCTTCGATACAGATCGTGACCATGCATCTCCAACACTGATAAAACTGACTATTTGACTGATCGATGGGCCTTAATAAGCAGCAGTTGAGCTGGGACGCTGCAAAATCTCAAGTGTGGAGGCCCAGGGAAGTGATTGCTGTGTAAAACACAGCCGTACTGGAGCAGATGCACAAATTCCCTTCTCAGGCATATGCTTAACATGCAGAGTGGTGTTTTCCAAAATCATTTAGGCCGATATATAATATCAATGCAAACTTTCATATTTTTTGCATCACTGAAACATTTCAGCAAATTATGGTAACACTTAAAGAAATCATCATAATGCAATATTGGAAGGGTGGGTAATCTTATCCATGGAGGGCCAGTGTGGGTGCAGGTTATTGGGATGACCTCTCAATCAGCCAATAATAAAACAGTGGTTCTCAACTCCAGTCCTGGGGACCCCCTGTTATTGGCTGACTGAAAGGTGCACACATTGGGGTTGTGTATGTGTGTGTGTGTCTTTGTGCCCTTAATAGGTCATTGGAATCAGCTGGGGGTGTTTGACAGAGCTCCACCTCTTCGTTAAGTGGGAGGGGCTTGGCCTATGAAGGCTTTTGCTGTGCTGCTGCTTCAGAGACTCCTGCCCTGCTACACCTGCTTTGCTGCTGCTTCTGAGGCTCCTGTACTACTACTACTACTACTACTACTACTACTACTACTACTACTACTACTACTACTACTACTACTTTTAAAGGTTTTGGTATTGAGTGGAGACAACCAAGGGTAGTCTGTGCAAGCAAATACATCTTTGTGTAGTTGACCCAACTGTTAAAAACACTAAGTAAGGGGGCAGGTGCCATCTGTTGTATGTTTGGTTATATTGTTTTTTTCTCTTTTTTAAAGTTCTGTTTTTGTTTCTGATTCTGTTTTTGTTCTGTTTCTGAATTTTTGATTGTGTGGCGTTGCCTCTTGGTCCATATTCCATGCGTGACCTAGACCAGAACATTTAACATATGGGGGCTCGTCCGGGATCTGTCGGCTCCTGTTGGTCGGCGGTGGAATGATCCCTGGGCAGCAGAGGCTGCTTTAGTGTTCCTTGAAAACGGTGGTATATGATTTGCAGTCGTTTGTTGCAGACCCCACGAGGCAGCAATTGAGTACATGTCGCAGGGATGATTTGTTGGCTGTGGCAGATCATTTTGTTATTGCTGCTTCGTGGAACCTACTTAAAGGGGAGTTGTATAACTTGGTTTTATAAAACTATGAATGCATTATGAAGGTTTGTATAACACATTACCTATTGGTGCTTTAAGTAAATTGTTACCCAAATTGCCATGCCTGACAGCAGTTATAAATAGCTTTAAAAGTTTCATTTTTAATTGTTTTGCCCCATGTGCCTGATTGTTTCCCCAATAAATGCCCCGCCTCCATGACTCCCTGGACCCCCGGGGGCTCCTCTGTCTCTATTGCACCGGCATGTTTCTGTTTCAAATGCACCATCCTCTGTGTCATGTCATACCCTTTTATTTTTGCATAATTCACACATAATGGCCCCCCTCCTTGTGAAAAATGCCAGACCTCAAGCTGATTTGGTTGCCTTGATTCTTATCTCTCAGCTTTAATTAACCAACATGCCACCAAGTGTCATTTATTGCCACTCTATGTTAAGAAAATTCAAAGTGTAATTATTCAATTTGAAAGCACTCAACAGAGTACTTTTATTGGAGACATTTCATTCTTGAATTTATCACAATTATTGAATTTTTGCAGACCTAATTAAAATACAGCTCAAAAAGTCTCAAAAGACATTTTGAGTTAAAAAGACAGGAAGTACAATTTCTTTTTTGGGTTACTTAACGGACTCATATTTCTCAATGGTGACATTTGCAAAAAATGTGAATGAATCATAGAATTAAAATAACAGCATAAACATTCTTGCACAAATTCTAATACAGGTGGAGGACAACCTCCAAACGCATGCAGTTTAGTGTGTTTAAGGAACTGCTGAGCCAAGTTTTGGGCCACAATACACGGGTACTTGGTCCGTATATGGGCACTCCAACCCAAGCAAACAGATGCCAGATACCTTACCATCAGTAATCTCTAGCGTTCTTCCAAACTGTGAGCCTGCAGTCATATTTGTGAGAAACAAACTTTTTTATTTATTTTTTTTAGGTTTCGTAGGCAATAGCGAGCAACACTGGATGAAAATGAATCATCGGATTCCATACGAATGCGCAACAGCCCTGCGGGAAGGACATGCAGATAATGTCTCTATAGATTTACTCCGGAAAAAAAAAAGGCATAAGACAGACAGGCCGGAATTGAGCCTGTCAGGTAGCAAATGATTCACCCCCCGTCTCACAGCAATGCTCACAGGAAGCAGTGCAGAGCCGGTCCATCCAGAGAGATGTGTTTAATGCGGACGTTAATTACGGGAGATGCGGAAGGCGCCAGGCATTGCAATCGGCGTCGTCAGACAATGTTCTCCCGTGGGAGTCTATCGATCCCCATCGTCTCCGCTATGAACGTCCATGAGGATGGATGGACACGTCATTCGGCGGAACGAGGGCAGTCTTTTAATTAATATTCAGCATTTCTTCTTAATTTATATTCAACACTTCCCTGGCTCCAATGACCTTGGTGCCCGTCGGGAGACGCGAGCAGGATGGACTGGAAGGATGTCTAATCCTGCCATTTCATTAGCAGATAGAGAACAACCAGGACGGAAAATGAATGAATCAATTTACCAGTAACGAATCAGGATTTTTACACAGTGTCTTTCCTGGGGGAGCGGTACAGAAAATCCTTAGTCAAACAGTGACTAAGACATACGTGCTTTTATGTCTTTAAGAACATACATTTCACTCAGCTGTAGAGTAACTGTGCGATGCACTTTGCTGAAATGCTTCGTACACTGTTGTTGAGACACCAGGACCTAATGGGACTTGAACCTGTGACTCAGTTGTGAGTCATAGTAAAAGCAGGTGGCACTTACTGGCGGCAAATAAAGGTGAAGCCTCACAGAGAGCGTGTTGCACAATCAAACTGGGAGGCAGGAGATATAATGATATGCAAGTCACTGTCAGGTCCTCTCGATACTGAAGGGATGAAGTGGGGCAGATGTGACCTTTAGTCGGGAAGGAAACATTTTGATTGCAGCTTGGTACAACTAATTAAGGTATGATGGGTCAACTGACCTAGTGCCCAGCTTGGTAGCTGCCGTTCCACAGCCTCTACATCAAACAGAGGGGACTGTTTTACTGCAGCCCAAGACCACTAACTGACCTCCAGCCCAAATATGTGGATCTTGTTCCAAAGGCCTGAAGCTCTGTTCTGGATCATGTTAAAATGTGGTTTGTGGAAAGGGATCCGCCCATATATTCTTATAACACTCTGGGATAAAATTCCCAAATCATGACCTTGTGATGATGTATCGATAACATCTGCAAATCATCTTTAAATCATAAATGTAATAATTGAAACTGCAATAACAAAAATCCTGTGTTGCACATAAATTAGGCTAATCAGTCTCCCATGACCTACAGTTCAGTTAATTCCGAGGAAATCACAAGCCTTTATCTTTCTCTGTAAATTAAACCTGCATTTTTGCACCAACTCCGCAAAGGGGACATGACCACCAGAGGAAGTACACCCCCACCTAGAGATTTAATCAATATTGCCCTTATCTTCTTAATGAATATGTTCTCTGGCTGGTTTGTTCTCCTTGTACACCCTATGGATCTTGTTTCATGTTGCGTGTATGTGTGTGTGTGTGTGTGTGTGTGTGTGTTTGCATGTATGTGTGTGTCAGCCTGTGAGCTGTGTATTCAAGGGAGTGTGGAGCAAACAGGAATTCATGAAGCTAAACAAGATGGAGTGGAGACAAAGTACGACTGAAACTGAAAAAAGTAATTCGTAAATGTCGAAGACATGCAAATGGGCTATTTTGTCTGTCTCTTTGACGTACAGGGCAATGTCAGGCTGAGTGATGATGAAGCTGGGATCACTGTATATCAGAGTCAGACTAGGGAAGAAATTCATTTTGGTTTACAGAAACTCGCCAGAGTCTTTAATGCAGGGTTACCCCAGCTGCATGTCCACAGCTAGCATGTACCAGAAACCATGTAGGCGGAATGTGTTAGTGCTTGTGACAATATTTAGGAAATTGAAATTTAAAATACTAAAATAAATGTAAAAAAATACTAAGGTTAAGTTAGGACTCAGGCGATTCACGCTATCACGTTTGTCTGCTTTCCATCTACCCGTCTGTCATATTTGGTGTTCATCCTGCAGTGATGAGTTCAGAGTTGTTTTTGACTCTACAAAAAAAAAAAGTACATCATTACTACCGTCCCATTATGACATCTGCATTCTGCCCTCAAAATCAATCTCAATCTCTTAGAAAAAAATAACCCAACGTGCACCAGAACCTCAAGACGCCAACATCAATTTAATACAACAGATTGTCTCTTGGGCTCCAAACATCAGCAGATTTATAACAAGTAACAAAACTTTTTCCTTCTCTTGTATTTATACTTACATGCTTATAAAAGCTTTAAAATAAAATGGTAGCATGAAGGCAAGGTTAAAAGCATCACTCTTAATATATTTAATCACAAGGCTGAACATGTAAAGTATTTGGTTTGTGTACATCCATCTGTGTAGCATGTAAATGTGCGGGATTGTGGTTCATCCACAAAAACAATAGACCGGAGAAACTCCATTACTCACAAAATGGGCCATTGATCCACAACAAACAATGTGACAGGACCATTTATCTTGCAGTGAAATTGGCACGCAGAAACCTATTCAGGACTGTGGATGCACAAACGTATAAGGATACAGATGTTCACAGAATTTCTCCTTCACGACCTAGCATGGGGTCCCTGGGATACACCAAGGTACAGACTCAGGTGGCTGAACCTCAGCTAGTGGCCGCAGTGGCTAACAGATTTTGCGGTCTGGAGCCTATGCCAGGAGGGAAGTAACAAAGACCGGAGTGTTTGGCTTCATGAACTCCCTGAAACCCATCAATAATCTGAGTAACCTGAAGGAAGCCCATCTGACATGCAAACTCCACACGCGAAACACACGTGTCCACAACCCTGGGGACACGAGACCACAGTGCTGCCCACACAACCAAATGCACCACCTCTCCTCTTTAAAACTAAGTACAATAAACCTACTGTTAATGACATCAAAAACAAAATCTTTCTCAAACATGGTAGCTGACAATCTTTCTCGTCGAAATGGTGCAGCCAGCCTTCCTGAATTGAGCGAGGACTAGACTGATTTTTCAAGATTGGATTTTTCTGTTGGAAAGGAATACAGTGTTTTATTAAATTCCTATAACTGAAATGCCTGATAAACCCATCTGAGGCAAAAGTCATGTGAATAAATGGGCAACTACAGTGACTGATCTAGTGTTACACAGACATGAAGAAAGATTCTTTCAAATTGTGTCTCTAGTTATAGATTTCACACAAAAGGTACAGTGCCTGGCTAAAAAAAAGTTGCCATTTGAATTTATATCAGCAAATACTTAATAGCCAATGACTAGCCAATGAGTTCAGCAATGTTATGCAGCAATAAAGTAGTCAGTCAGCTGAGTACCTGAATCTACTGAATGGCTAGATTACACCTCCATCCACCATCAATGGATGTTTTCTTCCCTGTTACCATGGGCATATTCCAGGACAAGAATGCCAAGAATATTTAGGTTTGAATTGTCAAAGAGTGGTTCAGGGAGCATGAGGAGTCATTTTCACGTGTGACTTGGTCACCACAGAGTTGTGACCGTAACCTCACTGAAGGTCTCTGGGATGTGATGAAGGAGGCTTTATGGAGGTTCAACTCACTTGTTAATACAGGATCTTGGTGAGAAATTATTGCAAATCTGGATGAAAATAAAGAATGGGATGTTGCATAAGCCTGTGGAAACAATGCTATGAAAAATGTGCACCATGATCAAAGCTAAAAGCGGTCCAAGAAAAAGTTCAAATGGCGACTTTTTTTTTGACCGTGCAGTGGTCTTGAGGTTTGTATGCATAAGGTACATGAATAGAAGTCCTTTGGATTGTAAGACTTCAACTTTCCTGCTGACTTCTTCAGTAACTACATACAAAACTACAGCAGAGATTTTTTGAGAGGTAGGTGCTCGACCAGTAAAATTTGCTGACCATGGTATAAATGGTAAATCTTGCGTGATTGTTGGTGATCAAATATGAGCACTCAGTAACATTTGTGGACTCTGTTAGACAGTCCCCTCTGTTTGATAGCTAGTAAATTTCAAAAAGGGGCATTCAGGACTCAGAAGGGAAGCGTTCACATTGTTCACAGGAAAGGGGCAGGGGCTCAGGCAAACACAGGGGGGATGGGACAAAGTGACTTTTTGAGTGGAGCTCTATAAAGGACAAACCCACCAGTTGCCACGTTACGTTCAGTAGGTTCAAAGGACTAGAAATGTCTAGCTTTTGGTGCACTTGCAAGTTACTGGCTACGCTACATACAAAATATGGACAAAGATATGGGGACACATCTCATTGAATGCAGGTGTTTCATTCAGACCCATTACCACAGGTGTATAAAATCAAGCACCTTGCCATGCTGTCTGGTTTACAAAGATTTAAGAAAGAATGAGTCGTTTAGAAGAGCTCAGTGAATTCAAGCGTGATACTGTCATAGGATGCCACCTTTGCAAGTAGTAAGTAGTATTATGGCAAAGCGAAAGCGTTTAGAAACAACAGAAGCTCAGCCACAAGGTGGCAGACCACACAACAGACTGGATTCACCAAGAGCTGAGGCTCATAGTACTAAAAGTCACCAACTTGAGTTCCAAACTTCCTCTGGCATTAACTCCGGCATAAAAACTGGGACCTTCATGGAAGGGGCTTCCCCGGCCGAGCAGCTGCATGAAAGCCTCACATCACCAAGCACAATGCCAAGTGTCAGACGTTGTAGTGTAAAGCAAGCCATGGAAGAACTTGACTGACCCACACAGAACCCTGAACTCAACCCCATCAAACACCTTCGGGATGAAACAGAATGGAGATGGAGAGCCAGGCCTTCAGATCTAACATCGGTGCCTGACCTCATAAATGCTTTCCTGGATGAATATATAAAAATGCCCAGACATACTCTAAAATCTTGTGGAAAGCCATCCCAGAAGAGTGACTGCTGCAGCTGTTATAGCTGCAAAGGGGGGGGGGGGGGGGGGGGGGGGGGGGGAAACCCCATAGGAAAAAAAGTTTTTGTATAGATAACCGCCGGTCTCCCCATAACTTTTTTCTTTTTTGGTGTTTTTCA
>JAABNY020000032.1:11884162-11898870 GCA_015164015.2 Brevimyrus niger
GTACCAAAGAGATGATGGCACAGATTTAGGATGGAGGTACCTAAGAGATGATGGCACAGATTTAGGATGGAGGTACCAAAGAGATGATGGCACAGATTTAGGATGGAGGTACCTAAGAAATGATGGCACAGATTTAGGATGGAGGTACCAAAGAGATGATGGCACACATTTAGGATGGAGGTACCTAAGAAATGATGGCACACACATCTTAGCAAACATGTCCAAGCTGAGCTGCCTCAGTGAGATGCCCATCTGTACAAATGGAAAGAAACTCATAAGGAAAAATAACACCAATAATTTTGCTTGTGTTTTTCATGGTTGTGTCTACATACACAACATAAATCAGTTTTTCATAAAAAATCATACGAGGCGAATCCAAAACACCACCGATGCCCCCAATCTGTAGCTCTCCTGGCTGTAAGGGATTAGCTAAAACCCATTTTTATAATTATGTGACACTTATGTTGTTGCTCTCAATAAACAAAATGTACATAAACAACTGTTTTCTTTGTGACAGCATTTATCCAAAACAAACAAAAAAAAAACTCAAAAACATGAGCGTAGTAGCTAGCGCTGTTTGAGAAAAAATACTTTCTGCTAATGCTACTAAGGAGTTTTACTTACAGCCACCTAGGAAAGGAAGACCTCCAAAAAAAGGCAGGGTCATAAGCTCCCAGGATCTTGTGCATTTCAAGCATAATCATGTCCATCAAATACCCTTCCAACACAAAATAAATGTTTCCGAAACTCGCTTGGTAATCTATAAGAGGAAAACACCCAAATACAGTTTCAGGACATATCAGCCCCATTGTGGGGACTCTCCATTCCAACAGCAAAGCCTTCTACAGAAAGTGGTTTTACCTGAATACCATTTGTTACCTGGCCTCCCATTCCAGACCAATGCTTCTCACACAATCACACTCCTCAGTACCACCTTCGCACCATCATGTTCCAACAGACTGTTTTTCCTCTCTTCTGCTCTTGGGTTGAGTTCAGCTGTTCTTGTCCTCATACACTCATGTTCCTCGATACTGCTCTTACACTGTCATGTCCCACTGTTCTTTGCTTGTGCATGGTCGTGTTCCTCTGTTATCCATGATATTACCACCACATCGCCAACCACTGCCATTATAGGCTGGGGGAGGAGATTAAACCCATTTATAATCTCAGTAGGGAAAAAAGCACAAGTATAAGAGAGATTACAGGTCTTCCCATAACATTTGCTCAGTTACCGTATATTCTTATCATAGTGGGGACTCTCCATTCATTTCTATGGGCATAACCCTTATCCTAACCTAACCTTACCATTTTCTCAGCCCTTAACCATAAGTAAACCAAGAAACCAAAAGACCTATTTTAGCTTTTGACTGCATTCACAGATTTTTATAAAATCGAGGTTTTCATTGTGGGGACCTAAAAAATGTTCCGACAAACTGAAAAGTAACAGTAAAAATAACATTTTATTAACACAATGCAGTAAATACACACCCGTTGGGCCTCTTGAGTATCAGCTCGGTTCTGGTACCGCTTGTGTGCATGACTGATGAAATAATGTCACGTTCCTCTTTCACTGAGCGTCTGCATTTTTGTGGGAAATGGTGCAGGGCAGGGGAGGTTCTTCTATGTTGCTGGCAGATTGCATGATCTGACATGAATTTTAATCCTTGTGATAGACTCTCACGGATATACCACTCTCTCGTGTCCAGAACAAGGATTAGTATCCAACAAGAAAGGGATTTCAATTCAATTTATTACACTTTCTCATACTTTTCCACCCAAAAAGTATAATCTGGACTGCCCGGTCAATCCCCCGTTCATTCTGAGCAATGGCAAACACGTTTTCAGTTTTCATGTCTCTGAAGTGGGGCTAAGCCAGAAAAGCTGATATACAATTAGGTCCATTTCTTAGCTGATGGAGAACCCAAGTTCTCCCATAAAACATGCAAAAATAAATTCCACCGAGTAGCTGTCACCCTTGATCTTGCTTTTGTTTTTGAATCTGCATCGCGTGGTCAGCTTGTCATCATAAATCTCTTTGAGCAATTAAAAGAGGGGGGAAAAAACATGCTACATTTTCAGCTTCAATTCTGACACACAGTACTACTAATTATTGCCAAACCACCGTGCTCAGTGGGAGACACACTGCATTATCAGTTCATTTAGCATCTTGGAGACAACTGCTTTGTGTGTGGCCCTTTAAGTAACCGTTTGGGAAACGTCCCACTGTCAGCATTTCAAAAGGTCTCCCTTTGAACTAAAGCCTCCAGAGAAGGAAAACACAGAATTAAATCTATGCGGCTGGTCTTTATGTAACTCAAATGTCCATTAATTCTACATTGTATTTGCACTATTTTGGTGCTTAATGAGGCTCTGACTGCTGGGGTCAGTTCCATGGAGACACAGAGGCTCTACAAGTGACCTTAAACACAATTTAACCTTCAAGAGAAAAACACAGGTCTTTTTACTGAGTTACAGGGGGCTAGGGTCCCAGGGAAGGGGGAGACTGTCCCTGCAAGATCTTATCACAGTTAGGTGAGGATCAAAGCAGAATCAGAAGTGTGGAAATGGGGCAATGTATCAGGTAACCTATATAAACAAACCTATCCAATCACCATATATTGAATTGCCAAAGGAACATGATCTAGAAAATGGGAAAACAATAGCAAAAGTAACAAATGAGGTTGAAGAGCAGAACAGTGCCTCCTGCTGAATGAAAGTGAAAAGAGGGGACCATTCATTTATATTTACATGGCATTTACACTACGCCCGTCTATACACTGCCTAGGCACCTACCTACATCCCTACTTCCCCATATACTATATACCCTCATTGTTTTCTGACATCCTTTTAGGACTTTCCTAGCTACTTCTTTATTCAAGTCCAGCAGGTGGTGCAATTTCTCAAACCACTTTCCAGGCCCCCATCAGTCAAAGTACTTCAGAAGTGATGTTCTTGCATTGGTGGGCTGTGTCTGTAGAGGAAGCCAGCTTCCCCTCTTAATTTGTCAGAGCTACTTCTGATCGCTGCATTACGCTGCGATTTTCGCCACCGCCGCTGTGAGAGGTGTGTTAGCTTGTCTGTCATATTGGGCTCATGCTGTCCCACATCTACAGTCCCACTGTTCAAAAAGGTGTTAAAAACAAAAGCATGGTAATGAATCAAAAACATGTTTATATGATTACGAGTATTTTAAGCCTAGCCCGAGTATTTTAGCCCCGATGATAAATCCTCATAAAAAAAATAAATAACAAAAAGTCAAGCCTGGGGCAAACTTGACTTAACCTTTGATCTTTTCAGTAGCTTTTTAAAAACTCCCATGGGACCAGTAGATGTGGAAAATAGATGGATGGATAAATTCGCCATGTTTGTAAATTGCTGTTACGTATACAGTAAGTAACTATTAGGATGCTGGCGGAATCTGAAACCAAGGCGCTCTGCAATATTTTAAGAGCTTATGTCTCTTATTCTTCTTTAAAATATTATGCTTAGGCTGTCCTACCTAATACTTAATTAAATGGTGGTCGTATAAGTATGAACAGATTTTTAAGTTGAAAATACAGTAAATGCATGCAGCATTGCCCGCCAATAGGTGGCAGTATATGACAATAACTGGTTCTCCAGGCCTGGAAAAAAAAAAATCATGCCTTCTTTTTAGGACCTAAATACCTTCAAAATAATGAGGCGGCAGGTGAGGATCGTGCTTTACAGATGTGCTATGCAGCATAATGACATATAGGATATTTCCAAAATAGGTAAATTTTTATAATGATTATAAAAGGTGAATTCTGGCTGCCTGAAAGAAGATGTAATTAAAAGCTGTAGCCCTGCATTATGAAAGAAGAGAGTTAGAGCCCCCGCCCTGTGAAGAATGGGCCAGCTGATTAACAGCACAGGCCTGGAAACATCTCCCTTAGATTGTACATAAGAGTTACCCTGTTACCCTAAAACAGAGAGCCAGGGCATCCCATAATGTCAGTGTATTTATGAGCTCTGCCCATTCTCTGCATTCTTACCCTGTAAGACATTCTCAAAGGAGGCAGCTGCCAAATTAATGAATGCAAAACAAAAAGACTCTGATGTGCTGGATTGCTTATTGTGTGTGTGTTTGTGTGTGTGTGTGTGTGTGTGTGTGTGTGTGTGTGTGTGTTGCTCCCGGATACAGGCACCAGCTGTCCTCAGTCCGGGGGTGTGGCTGGACTTCTGCAGGCCTGTGTTGCCAATTCTGTCACATGACCCGGCCTGTCACATGACCCAGCTGCCTCGCACACAAACGCGTTCACATCCAAGATTTCGTCAGATCGAGGCTGGAAGCAGAAGGCCGTGTAATTGGACAGCAGACCAGTCCCTCCTCGTTCGTCAGCATTATTTACTTTACTTTTCAAATTGAGATGAATAGACGGAACAGCGGCGTGCTCTTGCCACGGTGGGCACCAGGCATGTAATTGAATGCACCTGCAGTGGGTTCAGGCAGATCGCCCCCTGCTGGTGCCTAGCAAAAACAGGAGAGGTGGTGGTTATGCAGGTGGATAAGGTGAGGTGGGGGAGAGGAATCTCTGGAGATGGGAGCTGGCATTGATGGATGGACGGAGGGGGCCAGCGAGTGCCCGTCACAGACGGATGCCGTGTTAAGAGCATCCTGTACAGCTATGCATCCTGTGGGGGGTGGGAATCAATGGTCATACATCACTGCGTTTGGTTGGTGGGGGGGCAGCAGACTGTCTGGCTGGCCAAAAATGGCTTCCTAAACACAACCACTCTGCAGAAGGCTGCTAACCAAGCATTTCTCCCAGACGGCTGAGATTGTAGGTCACTGGGTCTGATGGTCACTCCACAAGGCAGGTGTGCCATTGTCCATGGAGCTTTGCTGATTGTAAAAATAGCAACGGGAATCATTGTTGTGCTGAGGAGCAGTGTGTCTCTGAATGCCCAGGCCCAGCTGCGCTGATCTCCGTCCTTCCAACCGGGACACCGTGCCAGGGTCCTTCCCCACCAGACTCAGGTTTGGCTGACTGCAAAGTGACAGGCAGGGGGCAAATCCAGTGGCTGATACACAGAGGGAGGACTGGTGGAGGGATCAGGGGTGAGGGGGGGGAGGGGTTGGACACTATAAATAAATAAGTTCAAGTGCACCGCACATCAAAGGAAACATCCACCTATGAGTTCAGTGATGAAAGACAAGGCGTGTATGTGTGTGTGTGGGAGGGGGGGGGCGCTCATCCTCTTTCACTGTAAAGTGCATTAAAAATGTCTTGGCGGGGGCTAAGGGACAACGACTGGAAGCCCTGCTTATCCAACATGCCTCAGTCCTCCAAGAATTTACGTTCATGCGTCTGGCAGACATTCCCATCCTGGATGACTAAGCGACTCTGGTTAAAGGCAGAGGGGGGTCCCCATAATATTCAGCGGTGAACAACAGTCCCGTGTCAGGTTCAGAAATGACTCAGACCATGATTTTCCAGTGTGAATGACGCAGGCAAACGAGACACGTGACGCAGACCCTGATCTAACGGCATAATGACACAGGCAAATGCAGCGTCCTGCACGCCTCTGTATCTGATCCCTGTCATAAGCGGGTCGAAGCTCACTCCCTCCCCGGCGGCTCACAGAGGAACGTACACAGCGTCGCGGCCCAAGCTCCGCCCGACCTGAAAGCAGCTCCCGCCGGGCCTGGCATCCGTCACGAGGCCCTGCCGTCTGTAGGCAGGCGAGCGCCACCCTGACAGAAGCAGGGCTCAGCCTCAGCCTCTGCTAACCCGCAAGATAAAACTCACAAGCTCTTTACTGCTGAAACTCTTTGAATCGCAGACACAAACACAACATGGCAGTCAGATTTAAATGCTAACTGAGGGAAAGACTGCACAACATGGAGCTGTGTACCATAAAATCACCGACAATATCATACATTATTAATTACAGAATTCCATTTTATTAACCAATTACTAAAGAAAATGACAAGATGGAAAAACCAACCCCCCTCATCACAAGAACTATTACGTCTACTAAAATCACTGCTGCTATTAATAATAATATTGAAAATAATAATAAAAATATTAAATAATGCCAACAATACAAATATATTGTTTTGTTTATAGAATCCAAACAATAAAACAATGTAGGTCAATCATAACTGACTTGGACTGGATTTGATCTCCCATGAGGCTTTGCTGTGGATCCATAATCTTTCTGGGCCAGTTCAGACTTTATGGCCCATGTGTCTTGTTCCTCCCAGATGTGGTGGTTCTTCTATATCCAGGAGAGCTCAGGCCTTACTGGCCAGATAGAACAGGCTCATATTCTGTCAGAGAAGGAGGCTGAATGAGGAGGGTGTAGGAGTGGAGAACATGTTCCATGGAGGGCAGGCGCAAGTTTTTGGGATGACCTCTCAATCAGCCAATAATAAAACAGTGTACCATTGCTGGGAATCCACTGTTATTGGCTGATTGAGACATCATCCTAAAAACCCAGACCAGCCCTCCATAGAACAGGTTCCCCACCCCTGGTGTGAGGGTTTCCTGTAAGTTTATGTCCCGTTAATTCGACAGAGGAGGACCATTCTGTAACCTCCTGAGACACCACCCATTCATTTATGTCCATTGTAGTGGACATTTTGTTTTTGAATCTTTTCTCTGATGTTAGGAAACATATTTATTCCTGTTTAGAGGTGGGTGATAAATCGATTTTATCGATAAATTCGAATTTACAGTTCAGGACGATTTTTATGAAAATCGATTTTTTTTTTCTTTTAATTATTTTACACGCGAGCACCAAAAGCGGAACTAATGCGACGCACCGTTCTTCACGGGTGAATTAGTGCGGCGCACCCAAACACTTGTAGTGGATTCACAAACAACATGGCAATGACGGTTTTGCGCCGTCGGACACAGACCAAACAAGTTCTCGTTGCAAAGTCTGTTTAAAAACTGTTGCAACCAAAGGAAGCAGCACGACAAATGTATACCGGCACCTAAAGCAAAGGCACACAACGAAGTGGGAGAAGTGGAGCTCCCAGCGAAATTAAAGCACGCAGCACCAGCAGCACAACATCCAAAGTTTAGCAAGCAACTATCCCTGAAACGTTTTCGAACTGTGTGCCAAATGATATGTGAATGGGGCACGATGGAAGGTGATAACAAACGCTGTCGCGATGTATATTGCAAAAGACATGGTGACCATATACAGTATACTGTGGAAAAGCTGAGATTCATTAACATGCTAAAAGTTTTTACAAGTTTCTTAAGGTTTACAATGGCGTGGTCTGCCATCTCACTTCTTTTTGGCTTGTCAGATTGCACTTTAACTCTAAAGAAAAAAAAACAACAAAATAAAATTAAAACGTGTTTTGAACCATTTATTTGTCATCTGTAGTTTGATTTTGAGTAGGGGAGGGGAAAATCGGATTTATTGTGAAAAAAATCAGAGATTTAATTTTTAGGCCATATCGCCCAGCTCTATTCCTGTTGTACACTAAAGAGAACATGCTGTGAAATTAGAAATAAAATTAAATTTGAAAAAAATCTAAAATGTAAGATTCTTATTTCCTCCAAAGACAAATAAATTTGGATACTTTTTTTGGGTATCAGTTCGATATGGAGCTGGTACTGGTCAATGGGTGACCTCCAACAGGAGAAAGGGGCTATCCCATTGGGGCTGTTTTGTACTAACTGGGTATCTAGAGTATTGCGACCACCAGGGTGGTCCAGTATATATCCAGATATCTGCATTTAGTCCTGGCTTCCCACCAGCTGTTTACCCAGCAAACGGGGCACTTCTGAGGACGTGGTGCTGCCACACTAGCTCAGAGAAACATCACACGGCCTACACTGGCCGCTCATTATGTCACGTTTCCCTCGTCTCCCGCGTCCTCTCGCTTTGTCGTTCCGTGTTGGCAGGAAACCAGAAACGAACGATGCACAAATGAGGCCACACAGCACACACACACACACACAAGTATGCACACTGTCACACAGTTTTGATTAAGGACACACAGAGACACACGTCAGCAGAACAGCGCGGTAGCTGCATGAAATAATCATATAAAAAAAAGGCAATAAACTCTCCTGTCACCAACAGCCAGTAGGAAGATTCCCTTGAAGTTTATTTACTGTAACCGTGGCGATCGGAGCCTGGTCACGTGGGCTGGGAGGGAACAGATGAGGTCGGGGAGGAAGCTGAGATGCCTCATTAAAAGGCAGGGAGAGAGCTGGAGATGTGTCAGTTCAGAGACTGGGAACAAAGACGTTCTAGGTTCGGGTCCTTAGAAGGGAATTGTACTCTTCTTGTAGCCTTGACCAAGATGCTTGAACGAGGGCCTCACAGTATACATATCACTCTGGATGAATCAACAACATATAAAACTACTTCAGATTGAAGGAGTTAAGCAAAACGATTATTAGAGGTAAATCTATTGACCACAGAACATATTGCTTATTTATATCCATACAAATATACATAAATATTTTTGCACTTGTTTTGACCCTGGACACACTCGTGGGCCTGTCACAATGACAGGTGAAGTCTGGTCCAAACAGTCTCTTTAAACGTCGTGCCCCATCCCCCCCCCCCAGTCCTGTTGGCTCTGCAATCTGCTGGAACATTCTGGCTTTTCTCAGCAAGCTCTGGGTTTGTGCCTCGCGGCTGATTGGTGACACCAAACAAATGTGGCAGTCGTCTTACTAAGGTCCCTGCCTTCAGATAAGCCTTATGATCTGACTTTAGCACTTTAATAGGACAGGGGAGAGGCTGACGTCATGTGGAGATCGTGCAGGAAAGCTGGCACGGCAGCACTGGGGAGACCTGGCCAAGTGGCCCATGAGGGGTAGTCCCCGGTTTCCAGGAGCGACGGGAGACGTTCATGACCTCATCAGTTTGCATTGGCACTGCATGCCCACGCCCCCCCTGGCTCCCATCGACGTTTGTGAGCGTTTACCAGAGCCCTGAGAGGACTGAGGTTACATACTGATGGTGGGAATAGGACGTAAAGCAGCCCTGGACCCATCCTGACATATGGCTCCGTCATCCACAGCCCATTAGAGAAGCCCTTAGAGGCCGTGCAGGGACTGCATGGCCCAGTAATCCAAAGTGGAACCGTGCCAGGCCGCCAGGCCCCGCTAGCTGGTGTTAAGGTGTGACGGACGCATGTGGCTCCAGGGAGTGCAGGGTTACAAACCCGGCCTCCCCGTCTATGTGTACACTATCAGTCAGTGTCCCGAACATCCTTAATCTCACTGAAGCCTATTGATCGTTGCTAAGGTAACAGAAGCTGCAACCATGTCATATGAAAAGCCTGATCTACATCTTCCAATAAACTGAAATGGTTATATGTTTTAGTAAACTACCTTTTTTTGTAGTTGCCAGAATGGGAACCATTGATATAATAGCAACTGTTTATAGAAATTTGCCGGTTTTAATTACATTCTTTTATCCCTCATTTTCTTCACCAGTGGAACAAACCAGAGCTCAAATACAGCTTCATTAGATCAGAGAGAGTCAAATATTTACTTCATAAACTGTTTTCATGGATTTAACATGCAACAAATTCTGCCATCTTCCTGCTTTTGATGAATCAGGGCTTGCAAAACACCTATGAGGTATAAGCGTCCTTTCCCAAGTCTGCCTAATCGGTCTAGGATTGTCATTCCATGGAATATATTTTTAAAGCCATTTGAAGATCGGCTCATATTCATTCTCATAAATCAAGCTTCAAAAAAGTAAGATTAAGACCCAGGTAGTGTCATTAGCCAAAGAAAGATTCACTTAAAAAAATAAGTCAGCTGAAATCTGCCTTTAAAAAAACCCTGAAGTTTGAATAGGGTGAAAGACAGATCAGGATAGCAATCCTGCTGCGAGACAAAGCCAGCATTACATCAGTAAAGTGACAGCAAACTTCAGCCTGACAAGAAGCATATCACATTAGAACCAGAAAATCTCAAGGCAACACCCTTTCCTTTCGTAGCTGTGGAGGTTTTTTTTCCAGCTGCATCCACAAAGCATAGATATATTCTTCCATGGATTATAGGGCTGATCTTATGCTATGCAGATTCTGCTGCTGCACTTTCACAACAGTGCCTGCATCTACACTATAAAACAAGGGCTCATTATATCACTGAAAAACAGGTGACACCCCATACCTGAGCCCCATTCTCATTAAAACCTCCATGTCCTGGGCGTTCCCTGTCTGATAGAAATAAAAATCTGACAGGCAGCCTCTGGAGGCCTCATCCTCTCCTAAATTGGGAAGGAAACTTTTGACTGTCCTTCCGTTTAACCCGCATAATTTAGGAGGAACCTCCGGCCCCAGTGATGTCACTGAGGTGAACCTCAGCTGGTTCTTGTTCCGGACACAGCTGCCTGGGAGGTCACTGTGGATGGAGGACACCACTAATGCATTTGCGATTGATCTCAGATCCAGTCACACCCACCGCTCAGTTACACAGCGGCTGCTTCCAGGCGTATTCAGTAGCTCCCAGCCAATCGTCACACGTGATATTAGCATATGTTTACTGGACCAACACGCCGTTAATCCGCCCTGTGATCATTTTGTGCACTGTCACATGAACAGCACAGTCACATGGACAGCACAGACGCATGGATAGCACAGTCACCTGTAGCGAAGCAAGCATAAAGCATATAATCAATGGCCTTCTTTGTGGTACAACATAAAAAAACACGTTCACCTAATGATGCCCATTGTGGGGCTGAAGCCTGGCATATGAAACTCACGCTAACAGAGGGGAATCTGCCGACACACTGAGGCATGGCAACGTGTTACTTACAATGCCGCGTGATTCAACATGGCCTGTGTGGCTGTGAGCCTGGTGTCACAGCAGAACTGCGTCACTGTAATGATGAAGCTGTAATCATGGTCTGACTCTCTGAACTGATGAAGTTGTATTTGAGATCTGACTCTCTCTGATCTGACGGAGCTGTATTTGAGGTCTGACTCTTCTCTGATAAAGCTGTACTTGACCTCTGATTTTCTGTTCAGATGAAGCTGTATCTGAGCTCTGACTCACTCTCTGCTCTGATGAAGCTGTATTTGAGGTCGCACTGATCTGATGAAGCTGTATTTGATGTCTGAATCTCTTGGATCTGATTAAGCTGTATATGAGCTCTGATTCTCTGCTCTGATGAAGCTGTATTTGAGGTCGCACTGATCTGATGAAGCTGTATTTGATGTCCGAATCTCTCCGATCTGATTAAGCTGTATATGAGCTCTGATTCTCTAATCTAATGAAGCTGTATTTGATGTCCGACTTTCTCTGATCTGATAAAGCTGTATATGAGCTCTGATTCTCTGATCTGATGAAGCTGTATTTGATGTCTGACTCTCTCTGATCTGATAAAGTTGTATTTGAGGTATGACTCCCTCTCTTATCTAATGAAGCGGAAGGACTCTCTCTCTCTGATCTGTTGAAACTATATTTGAGCTATCACTCTCTTAATCTGACTAAGCTGGGATCTGACAGGAAATTATCTTAGTAATTATCTACCTCGCTGTCCAGTGCACTTGGGATTCACACACTACTTGTTTACTTTGATGCCCACTGCATTCTCTCTTCACCCATGAATATGGATGACTCTGCATAAGCCGGTCGAGTTAAACAGACCAAAGGCTCATTTTAAAAGTGCTAAACACAATTCAATTATGCTGCCCCCACAAATATAAACATCCAAATGACACCATCCTGACATGGTAATGATCAGCAGGCATAGAGACAGACTGGTTTTGTTATTGTGTGAAATAATGGCTATCGAGGAGATAATGCCCCCCAATCCCCGCCCCTAACCCCACCCCTCACCAGGTTTCACCCCTTAGCCGTAAGTCACTTTCAATTTACTCATTCACAGTGATGTGGCATCCTGTAAGGCAGCATTCCTTAGTGGACGACTTCATGGTACAATCAATTTGCCCGTCTTTAAGCAGAAAGACTGGTCGTGCTCCCTGCAATCCCCAGTTTCATGGGGCATCCCCTCACTTGATTAGGCTGTCTCTCCCTATTAGCCTGCCATTCATTTGATGATCTGGTGTCTGCAAGCACAATGGTAATGGCCTGGGTCCCCCCCCACCCCCATCCATCCACCACAGTAAAACTTATAGGGTGAGCAATTCTGTCTAATGACAAGAAAACCACCACAGGAAAAACTACAATTTAACTGCAGAAAGCAGATTCACAGACGGAATTTATTCACTTCTCTTTGAGTGGAGATTTCACCTGAGATTCTCGGGATCAAACCTGACCTCCTGCTCTGCACAGACACGTGGAGCCACACAGAAAGGAGGACCTATACTTTAAATGACCGATCTTTCCTCTGTGTGTCATGCAGGTATGACAGAAGGTTTTCACATCCATGCAAGGAAAATAATAGCATGCAGATACCCCCTAATACAAAGGCCAAGTCTCATGGCTTCATTTATCAATGGAAATCTCCAACTTTTAAACAAGTACAGGATTCTTCATCCAGTGCAGAGAATTTACAATTAACATGACCATCGATAAGTGTCTACCAAGCCATTACTGCTTAAATGTCTCAGAAGCCTGTATAATTAACAAAATGGATCTCAGGCATATATTGTTTCAGAGACATCCTGGCTATCTCTTAGTGCTGTCTCAGTCTGTAAAGGAGACTATAACTCTTACTCAATATAGCAGAGACAGGAAATGTTTACAGTAATTTTTGTTCTAGCCAAGCCACTAATGATCTTTTTCTTTTTTTTTTTTACCGAATTCATATAAAAACAAATAATAATTGAATTTCTGATATAAAAACCAAAGAAACAGAAGGGGAAAACGTTCAAATTCTAGTAATATCTTTTTTCCAGTTAAAGGTATGTCTGGACAGACATTGATTCAGTTTAACGCAGGTCAAAAACAATTTAAGGAAGACATATGATGTACGTAGGACGTGCATGATTTTTGGTCTATATCTCAGGTAAATTAAGCAGTAGCGTGGAAAACAAAAAGACAGGTGATTAGTATTCGCAGGGGCTTTAAGGGTCAAGGGATGAAAATCAGGTAACAAGGCCCTTTCTGAGGAGTTGTCTTGGTCACTGTATTGTTGTATTGGTCCTCGATATACGTCCGTCCCACTCCCCCCGTTCAGCCCCCCGGCTGGGATTACCACTCGACGACATCAAGCCTTTTCCCTGCCCCTTGAGCATCTTATTGTCGGGTGGAATCGGAGTGTCTCATTACTGCCAGCCTCTCGATCAAGCATCCGCAGGGAGCAGGCGCTGGCTGCGGTTGGGCCAGGAAGCGGTCAGGGGCAGACGTGAGATCATGCTGGTGTCCACGACGTTCCGTTCTGTCAGCAGGTCCCGCCTCCGCCGGGTTTCCCGTTACTGCGGCGTCTAAATCGAGCCACATGAATGGGGAGGGGGCATGGAGATGCTCTCCTATCTTTGCTACTGAAACTGGGGTAGCCAAGAATAATAGGGTTTGACAGACGGCATCATAAGGACACCGGTATTTTTAAATTTATGGCGACGGATGCTGCACCAGTACATGGAGCATGCCAGCTCGAGGAACTCAGTAGAACCCTGAAGGCCCAGTAAGATGGTTCAGCAGACGTCGCTGCAGCACCCAGGACTCAATAATAACGATGACATCAGGTGGGCATCATCTGGGAAACCTCAGAGTGTGTGGCTTCTACGCCCAGACTTCCCCTTCATTTACATCAGTGCTGTACAGGTTACGTTGTTCCACACAAGCCGACACTCTTGCATTAAAGGAACAGTCCTTTCACCAACAGTTCAGGCCTGATCATTTAACCATCCTGTTTTCCCATTGGCCACTGCACACCATGGCCTGCTTCAGCCAGGGGAACGGGCACTGTGTAAACCACAGAGTGGTCAACATCTGAATGACAGCAGGTGTGGTGGCTTAAGGACACACTAGACACTAAACGTTATCCAGCTTCTCCAGCATTCCCTGATCAGCGATAACATGTGTTAATGAGTGTTTACTTCACGCATGGTGGGGATCTCAAACGACCTCTCTCACCTCTGTCGGATGTAATTATGTTTGCAATGCATTATAGTCCCACTTCCTGATTAGCATGTAAAATACATGCAGATGATATATTTAATATATTATAAATGGTTGTTGTCTATCCTCAATGTAGCATCCTAGTGTATATGATGGCTTCAGTGCATTGCTTTAATCAATTATCAGTTAAACTGAACAATAATGGTGTTCATAAAGTTTTCAACAGAACTTCCAATGCAAAAAGAGATGAAGAAAATATCCCAGTTGGGATAAACACTGCTTTTCGTTTTGGAAAGTAGTCACCTGCTTCATTAAATTACATCATGTCCAAGTTGATTGCATGTTGATGCAATGATTACTGCAGAGTGCCCAAGCAGAGCACAGTCAGGGATTCTGCCCCCGCAGATTGTGGGTGTCCTGAAAGGGAAACTGAGGCCAGGGAAGGAGTTTATCACATCGACACAGGTGCAGAGAGCTTACTGCTTGGACTACCAGTGGAGATGAAGTAAAGCTCCAGGCTCCTGTGAAGGACCGTGGGCTTCAGGGCGGTGTGAGGCTTGCAGGGAACGTGTGGAAGATAAGGTTAGAGGTGGCTTTCCATCCCAGCATGAGGTGAAGGGACTCCTGCCATTTTGGTCGGGAGGACAGGTCGGTGTGGATCTCCCGGGATCAGAGCAACCACTGGTGGTGGTGAAGCGGCAGGCCCTCTGGAGAAGGCAGGCC
>JAABNY020000032.1:11900566-11913803 GCA_015164015.2 Brevimyrus niger
TTTGCATTTTTTAGTTTTTTCATAGCAGTCACCGATTTTTATAAAATAGAGTTTTCCCTTATGGGGACCAGGAAACCACTCCCCATAAGGGAAGAAAAACGGATATTTATCACGTTATGGGGACATTGTGTCCCCATAAGGATAGGTAAACTCGCTCATACACACACACACATACATACACACACACACCAAATCACACACACACACACACATATGTGGCGAGTTTTTAAAGTGTGGGTGCAAGAACACAAATAACTCGACAAAAAGAATTTGACTGTTCCTTACAAAAACTGTAAAGTTTTAGTGACTAAATTGCATTTTCTAAGCCTATTCAGACAGGAGGAGATTTGTTCGGCTATGCCTACAAAACAATGTTGTTACCAATGTGGAGACCGTCAAAGTTTTACCAAAGACAAAAATTCCACCTCCAGCTGCCAGCCCATCTCATCCATTTCTGTTGCAAAAGCGCACAGGATATTGTCTAAGTGAATATGGTATAGGTTAATTAGTGTGCACCGTCTGGCCTCTTATGGCTGGGGGGAGGGGGCTCTATGATCCAGGGGAGGGCCCAGGGTGGTGGGCCCCTGAAGAGGGGAACTGAAGGGGAGATCCGTCCTCAAATCGTGACTCCCCGCACCACCGCTTCACTGGGCACTTATGCTAATACCACCTGCCCCCGGTTGATCTTCCGTTTATCAGAGGCAAGGCGAATTACGAAGACCTGGCTTCATTTGCATAATGATGACAGAGCTGGGTTTCCGCAGTGACCCAGAGTTTGGAGAAAGCAGAGCAAGCACAGGTTAGAAATAAAACTCAGAAATGGAAGCGGGTCATTCCAAAGAAAATTCCATCCATCCATTGTCCAGCTGCTTACCCTGGCCAAGGGGTCTTGAGCCTATTGAAAAATAAACAAAATAAATATTGGCACACTGGCCTGACACCTCCATGGTTGGGGGGTTTGAGTCCCACATACAGGTCTGCGTGTGTTTTCATGTTCTCCCTGTGTCTACGTGGGTTTCCTCTGGGTACTCCACTTTCCTCTTGTAGTCCAAAATCAGGCAGTCAGGAGATCTGGCATCCCTAAATGTGTGTGTGTGCCCTGCAATGGACTGGAGTCCCATCCAGGATTCCCCTCCCTTATGCTCTGCATTTTCTGGGAAAAGCTCCAGGTCCACAATGACCCTGCACTGGATAAGTCATACAGAAGATGGATGGATGCATAAGTAGTCAAAGGCTTTAAAAAAACTGCTGCAAATGTTGATTTATCAGGGGCAGGCCTTATTTCCAAAAGACTAGGTTTGATCTAGCAGTACCTGTTGAACAAGTAGCCCACTTTGAGTTTCATGTGATAACCCAGGGGTAGACTAGGAAAGCAAGTGACTAAGCAAGCAATTCACAATACGACAACCTCTCTACTGTCACCAGCTGTCACTCCCTGGTCCACTAGAGTTCTCTCTCTCTCTCTCTCTCTCTCTCTCTCTCTCTCTCTCATTCAGCCTCTCCTTCACACCTCATCCAGGCTGGGATGAGCAGAGCTGGCAAAGCTGAGAGTCAGTGATCCAGAAAGTACAACAAAATTAGCAGTAACACAGTGAATCCCCCCAATAACAAAGGCTGTCGAAACTTCACCATAATCTCCCCTTGAAGCTGGGCTTCTCATCACTGTGCTGTCTGCTGTGCCTAGAGACTGTATCTCACAGTATACATTGAGAAAAAGACCCACATTAAAATGTTAGTGTTCAAAATGTCAGTGTAAAAAAATCTGTGTTAAAATATCAGTGTTAAAAACAATAAACAAAAGGACACTATGAATTTGAATTGCTTGAGATTTTTCGTATCGAAAGACTAGAACTTGAGACAGTAATATGGATTCATGATGAAAGTTTCTATTGTTCGAGGGGAAGCCCTGATGTAGAAAGGCCTGGGGGAATCTGGAAGCTCAACTTTGGGACAGTGGGAGGACACTGGGGAGGAACCCAATACCAGACTGATCCAATTACAGGCTGCAAAAATCTAATGTGGAAAAAGTATAGGCCGGCCACTGAGATGGAAGTGGGCAAACGTGAACTGGCCAAGCTGAGCAATGGGGGGAGGTGGTGCCAGCAACTCTGACTGGATGGAGAATCAGTGGACTGGACAGCTTGGGCTTGATCTGATTTATGATTTCCCTGTGCATAGAATTGAAACTGAGGGACAATTAGGGACAATTTAATTCCATCTCAGCACAATGAGGGTAAAATGCAGAGAGTGAACCTCCTGGATAGCCGTGCAGAAGGGGAGACAGCACAGGAAAGAGAGTGACAGACTGGGACCCCAGAGACAAGCTGACCTCATCCAAACAAGGTAACTGATTTTAAAAGATGTCTGCCATCTCTAAAAGCAACCATCTACTAATGCTTGTCCAACCTTGAGTTTGATGAGGCAGGCAAAGTTTTTTTTTGTTTTTTTTTCACACAAGAGCTGAGAGTCACAGACACAGAGTACTCAGCTGGTTGCTTGAAACAATGTGCTGGTCTGGATTTTCACTTTCTGGATCTGAAATGTCCGCCTCTGGTGTATACGGCCTCACTGAGTTCGGAGCTCTATAAAGGTCATAGAAAGAGGCGGCCCGTCACAGTGGACACACATGCTCAAGATTCCTCCCACAATAAAGAGCCTAGCACTCAAGTCAGACCCCCAGCCCTAAAGGTCAGAGTGCTACAGTACCTACTGAGCCCTCCTCCCCCATATAAAAGGAAAGGTCAACTTAAATGGTAAAGGGCAGGGGTCTCAGGGCAAGTCAGGTGCAGACATGAACACAAATAAAGGCAGGGGAAAAATAATTGTAAGGCAGTAAATGAATAGAGTCCTGCATTTGGAAACACACAAACAACGACAACAACACGCATATGTCCTACAAGTGGAGCCCCGCAGAGGGTTGTGGATCCAGGGACAGGCTGTGTCTGCCCCAAGAATGTATCCTGCACTCTGCTCTATCCAGCTTCTGCACCCAAACAGGACACAGTGAGGCCCTGAGCAGGTGAGGGGAGCCTCATTCAGTGCGTCCGCGGTCAGCCGAGGAGGTCAGCAACAGAGTTCGGATTTGCATTACCACCAGGTGCAGAGTCCGGTTACCCGAAGGCAAAAGCCAGGCATTTAACACAGAAAGTGTACACTTACAGCTGCTTTACACGGGCCGTGCGTCACCTTATGGACATTTAAAGGCGCAACGACTGTTAGTGCCCCAACATGAGTAGAACCTCAACGTTTTTGAATAGCTTAATATAAAATACAGTCGCATACAGGGGATATAATTAGTTTCACCGTGACCCTATACTGGATAAGTGACAATGGAATATGAATGGATGCACAGTCCAGTATAATTCATTGGTCATTTAGGAACGATCTAAAAGCTGCCTTGTAAATGTAAATTGTAAACTTGAATAACATGCTAATGTGAGTTATATTTATTAATATATATATTTTCTGATGGTGACCTCGAGTTGCTGGATTATTCACAGGTGTGTGTGCGTGTGTGTGCGTGTGTGTGTGTGTGTGTGTGTGTGTGTGTGTGTGTGTGTGTGTGTGTGTGTGCGCACGAGCCCTGCAATGGGTTGGCAGCCCATCCTGGTTATTCCCTGTCTTGCACCCATAGCCTGCAGGATAGGCTCTGGACACCCACGACTCTGCATATAGAACAAGCAGGGACAGAAAATGAATAGATGGATCCAGTATGAAAGGGGAGGTGCAGAGAGGTTCTGTCCGAGGGTGATGGCATGGTGGGTCCAACCCATACATCCCTAAAGTGAAACATCACATGTGCTGGTCACACACACAGCCAGCCCACCTGGGGCTGTCTGGTTCGAGGGCCGCTAAGCCTCCTCTTCCCTTGAGATCACAGGAGCTCCACAAACGCTGGAAGCAGCATTTTGGTGGAAAACAGCAGATAAAATGCAATGCAAGCGAGACTTGAGCTCAGCCAATCCGGTCGTCAGGGGGGATTTATCAGGAGAAAGAGAGAGGCTTGAAAGGGTGAGATGGAGCTTTACATGAAAGAACCCAAAACAGGGGAGTACGATTCTCAGGCACTCAGTAAACATGAGGCTGATGGGGGACGAGGCTAGAGAGACTGTGGAAGCAGCCATCCCCCTCACGGCCATCACCGTGCCTCCCACTCTCCCTCAGATGCTCTTGGATTTCATCCTGAGAAAGAGGGACACGCACCTTTGCCCACCAATATGGGCCTGGCAACTGTCACCATGGTGCTGCCCGCTTGCTTGGCTAGCTCTACCATACTGCTATGTTAAAGGTCACTTACAGCAGTGTTTCCCAATCAGGTCCTCGGGTACCTGCAGACAGTCACCGTTTCTGCTCCCTAGTGGCAGCTGGGAGGGAGCCAAAATGTGGACTGTGCAGCAGGGAGTTGGGAGGAGCAATAGTGTGGACCACCCGGGGGTCCCTGAGGACCGTAATGGCAAACACTGATTTACAGCATTTACGGCCAAGTTTGCTAACCTAGCATGGGAGATACAGTACGGCCTTTCGGAAGATGCTCAGCAATGAGAACATTCCATTACAGCCCTGCCTCACACCACCCCTCTCTGGACCACTCAAAAGGCTTACCTCTTGTGTTACCAGTGTGTCTCTTAATGCCTCTCTTAATTGCCAATTATCCTGCCCTGATTGCCGTCATGTGCTTCACCTGTGCTTTATCCTACATATGAGAAGGTGTAGGCTGAGGCTGGCGAGTTCAGCATGAGTTGCTAACAATAAGTAGTGTTACTTTTGCTCCTGCTAGTATAGATGATGTTATGTCAGCAGTCATGTCCTCCATGTTCCCTCAATTGCATTAATCTACCTTGTTCGTCACTCAATAAATCTCACTGACTTGCATTTGCATCCCGGTCTCCCTACACCCATCTTCTTATACAAGCTCAAAAGCATTTGTTCGCTTAGCTCTCCCTGGCCATGATTTTACAGTAAAAACAGCATTTCTTATAAACACTGACCAGGGAGGTCAAAGTTACAAAGTCCCAAATGTTATTGGCAAATAGAAAACACAGTGGCAGCTTTACAGCCCACAGAAACTCAGCAGAAACTTTGCTGACCCACTGTGTTCACTTTCGATGAATACCGGGCTTGTTAAACTGCTTTTTACAAGATGCTGCACTTTAAAAGGACTCATGTGGCATAGTTTACTTTTTAATTTCTGCTTAATCCTCCCGGTAAGGTTACAGGAATCACAATATGTGTATGAGGGGGAAGCTTCCTGATCCAAGGACCATCTCCCTGTATGGCATGTCCCCTCACCTCATGCCATGTGCTATCTACAGAGGAGAAGGACGAGCAGCGACTGGGTGGGAGTCATGCTGGTGGGACTCTGCCAGATCCCCTGGGTACAGCCATGTGCTGGGGATGACGTGGAGGATGACCGACTCTCAAGACCGCCTAGCCTACAGAGGTCAGGCAGATGGAGGACAGTCAGAATGCACGGCGTGCAGAAGGACAAGGGATAAGGATAGTGGGACAGAGGACAGACAGAAATAAGCCGTCATCATTTACAGGGAACATGTAACTGTGCAGAGATGGGACAGATTGAGGACAGTTATAATATCCATGGGACAAAGATAAGAAACAGACAAACTCTGCAGGGGCCAGACAGATAGAGGACAGTCATACTGTCCAGGGGACACAGATAGGAAACAGGCAAACTCTCCAGAGGCTAAACAGATAGAGGACAGTCATACTGTCCAGGGGACACAGATACAGTAGAAAACAGGCCAGACAGAGGAGGACAAAAAGACAGGAATGTGGACAGAGAACAGGCATACGGTACAATATTGCGACGGACGGACGACCAATCATACAAATACAGACAGAAAGACAAACTGTAAATTGACAAATAGAGGACACTGACAGACAGGACAGCTCTCACACACACACTTACAACTGAAACAAATCTCCATGGCACTGCAGTTAAACCACCAGATAAGTTAAATTACCAGGCCTTATGTTAAATATTCATAATAATTTTCAGCGCAATTTTTGGCATATCTGTACTTGCCTCACAACAATGTTTTGATAGGGCAATCCTTACAGAAACAAACAAAAGCACAATAAAATCATAAGTTCTGTTTTGTTCTGAGGCATTAACATGAGCAAATTACTAACTGGAAATATTGCCACTTCAATAAGACGTTAACTTTATTTCCTTGTTCCAGTAAAGGATGATTTGAAGCATTTTGTGGAATAATGAGCATTTTGCTAATTTCCTGCCCTGTAATTTCCTGCAGAGTGCTACGAGACGAGACAATGGTGATCATATGGTCAGACGATTGAGAATTGGTTGGGAGGAGGCTACAGGAGGTTCCAGGGTTACATCCTCTAAATGTGCTCATTAATCTCTAATTCAGATCACTGCTAATGGGGGCCTAATTGCAGTTCTTAATGGCAATATTTGAGAGCACCAAATCCAATGACATGCCAGCATTACAGCATGCCAGGGCTGCAGTGGAACATATTGCAAATTTGTGCCATTCAGAATAGCCTCCCTGGGTTCTGGAGCAAGTTGAGAAGATGTCGACGTGTCTGGATTACATTATTCAGCTATGAAAGAACATTATATTTACTCTGTAATGCTGACGATTTTGCACAAGTGTCAAAAAAGTGCCATTCCCTACAGCAGACGGCTTACGCGTCGTTACGGATGGTCTGCTACATTTATACTGCCGCAGAGGTGTGAAGACGCAATTTCTCCAGCCATGACTGCTGATGCAGAAACCTGCTATTGGGAAACCCTTGTCCGTCACGCGTCTCCACTTCAGGAAACGTTGTGTGCCCCCTGCTGGCAGTTATAGACTTGCTTTTATGTTCACTTTTACCAAACACTATCACTCATTGCTGCTACAGAGCTGGCCTCAGAGTCAGCCTCGTGTTCCGAGGGCCGACTGCCGTCAAGTGTCTGTGGAGCTGGAAAAAGTCTGAGGCGGAAACGAATAGGGGAAAGGACGACGCTGACGCTGCGAAAGTAATTAGAGGACAAGCAATAAAAACAATGAGACTAAATATCGACTTCTTTTTAAATGAAGAATTACAGATGCCTGACGGAGATGGGGGCAATTCTTCAGGACGACGTCACCAGCCTCCCAACAGCATGAGACGGGGGTGTGGGAGGAGTTAGCAGTACACAGGCCTGTAAAGCTGCAAAGTGGCCCCAAAGCTGGGGGGAGGGGGGCTTGTGGGAAAATCCCCAAGGCTTAAAGGTCACTCAATGTTCATAGGACACGCTGCATTTCACAGCTGTTTAGAAGGAGGCCTCCTTCAGCTGCAGAAAGGTCGCCTCACAGTGGCAGCCTCCTGGGAGTGCGGCCAGATGAGGACGGCTGTGCGGTCACCACTTCCTTGAGTAAATGCAAGGAAGGAAGGATGGTGTGGTGTTGGTATTGGTGGGGTATCATGTCAGCTTACAACGAACAGTGAGAAGCCATCATATTTTTTAGACTTTTTAAAACAGAGATGACGCAGTAACCAGTAAGAAAGCGAAATCGCGTGAGGGGCTCCTTCAGACGCGATGACAGGCTTGCTGACGGCGCACACGTTCGCTCGGGGGGTTTTCCATACATGTCATCTCCGTGAAATCAAATAACTCCCGAAAAAGGGCCCTTAAAGAGGCATGCGACACACAGCTGGGAATGGGAATGGTTTCATCCTCGCCGTTATGGCAGTCCCACAGCAATATAGCAAACGCGCTCACAAATTCGGTATATTTAGAGGCGTCCCCAGTGAAAGATTGCTACCTTCTCACGGCCGCGGACGTTCCCGGAAATCGGGAAGTGATTATGGGTGTGCTTTTAAAGCGCAGCGTTACTGATTACTCGAAAAACACATTTTCCATCCTAATATAACAGTAAACAAAATAATCAGTCCTTGTCCAACAGCCACCTCTGCATCTCCGCCCTCCCTGGTGGGTCGTTTTCCGCAGCTTAAGCAAGCTGTCATTTTACACATCAGGCACCGACAGGCTGGCAGCTGCCGAGAAGTCGTAACGAGTCTGAGCAGCGTTCCCGACTTCAGATTTTACTTTTAATTTGTGCTGCACACTCGACTTCCAAGGATAATTAATTGCCCAATTATTTCACTCCTCATGCAAAATTAAAAGAGCGAGTCATTCGTGATTTATTTGCATGTAACTTATTTTCTAAACACGATTAACTCAGGACTTGGCACATATAACACCGGAAGCTCAAACGACTTGCTAATTACCTGCCGGTGCGCCTAAAATTTCCTTTATATTTCTGCTGCCTCTGACACAAAAGCAGCCACGATGTAATGCCAAGCTTATCACTCCCCTCTTTATGATTTTTCTTTTAGAAAAGCATAAGGTCGTATTGTAATTTCCAACCACCTTCCATAACAACATATGGAGTAGAGGGTTACGCAAATAGCACGAGGCAGGTCAGGTGACACATAGGGAAATACACACACACACACACACACACACACACACACAAACAAACAAAATCCTGGCAGGAATTGATCCCACAACCCTACATGACTACCAATTTATTAGTCTTTAAACAATATATTCTTGTATTGCAGTTATTGCACATTGCAATTTAGTATTACATTATATCCTTTGTATAGTATAGTATAGTATAGTATAGTATAGTATAGTATAGTATAGTATAGTATAGTATAGTGCTTTTTCTGTTGTATATGTACAGTTTGATGTGTTTGCTGCTGCAGCTCTCTTGGAATTTCCTTTGGGATCAATAAAGTACTACTACTATATTAATAAGTGAACTATTGGAGAGAATATCTTCATTATCTAGTGAGAAAAAACTCTCCACCACAATTCTCGAAACAAACTCAACTAAGAAAATTGAAGGGAACTGAGACAGAGTAGTATCAATATTCTGATGCTCTGATTTACATTTATTACTCTCCAACAAAGATGAAGAGGGCCGACTGCTTACACCCACCCGCCAAGTCAACAGGGACCTAAACAGGGTCTAAAAAAGGGCTGGTATTTAAATTTACAAATCTGCAGAAAACAAAATGATGCCAGTTCACTAATATTGGGATTAGACAGCTTCCTCCTAGTCCTCAGGGAAATGTGGGAACCTTTTTCAATCTCCAGTGGAGGATCAATGAGAACAGAGCAGCGGGATAAAATTCCAAACTGTTGGATTTTCGACGTGGCGTCCAGGATGTTGTATAAGACCTTCATTCTGTCCTCTGTGTCCCAAGAGAACGGAGCAGCGGAAGAAATGGCCGAAACGTTGGGTTTTCGATCTGACGACCACAGTATTGTAAAGGACCCTCAAGGCTTTGTACTGACTCCAGAACTGGTTCTCCTACCCCCAAAAAAGGCCAGGAGGGGCTTCCTAAGAAAACCTTTCTGTGTTTAATAATAAAAGATTCTTTAAAAAATACAGTAAATTCAACTTTGAAATAATTGTCTATTTATGTGCATGGCATAGGAATAAAGAACAATACGGAATGCGAGTTTTAATCAATCAGGCAAATATGGTCACTGTCAATACATTTCATTTGCCTCTTGTTGATAACTAAACATGGTATTCTGTTCTTTCTGACCTCACAGTAAACCCCACCAGTCCCTGATACCCGTTATACTCGTTACTGATGATTTTATGATGATTTCTCTAACATACTCATCCAAGTTTAGGTTAATGACTTGGGTTCACCTTTATTAATCTATTGTTTATTGTTTCCCATTTGTCTTGTGTTGGGGAGCCAAAGCTCCATCTGAAGTAACATTATCAAAAAAGTTTTTTCAAAATAAAATCATTAGTCATATTTCAAACAATTTGTTATTATACGGTATGTCATCGTCTTAATTTTTTAATCTTCACAGCAGAAAGTTTTTTGTCCAAATGGCACCATTATCATTATCCTACTTTTATCCTTTGGCACACTACATATATACCAAATTTCAGCCAGAAAATGATTATCAGAAAAGTAGCCACATATAATGGAGCATCTATTTTTAATCTCAGCAGGATATCAAAAGATCCCTTTGGCCAGGAGTACTTACAATGCATCAGGTATCCGGTTTAATCAACTGTGAATGCGAGCGAGCCTGTCAGAAAATCGCAGCAGGAGCCCTGTGAGGGTCTCTGAACCATTTGACGAAATTGTCTTTCAGAGTCACAGAAGCTGCATTCAGAGCAAAGGACTGGCACGCACAACCAGATGAGATGCACCTCCAGAATTTCAATTTGGACCCCAATGAGGCCACCTCATCTTCAGGAGTGTGGGGGAGGGTCTGTGGGTGCTCTGAAGTAAGACTGAAGTCAAAGGACCAGCCCCTTTACACAACTGCAATCATCGACTAATTACAGACAGAAAGTGAGGGTGACGGAGAGAAAGGGTGCCCTCATAAAGACCATTCAGCCTTTGTGCTCAAACTCTTGCATTTTCCTTTTCATTTAGTCCCTTGTTTGAGACAAAGCCGCTGCCCTTGGCATTTGAGCCCCCACCCGTATGCACATACACGCACTCTTCCCATCCTCTGACCTCTGTGTCACGAGGATCATTTGCACGTTCTGATAGAATTGAACCTTACAATGGGGTCTCCTCTGCCCACCCTGACAGCCAATAGAGCAAGACTCCTCCCCGAGGAAGGAGAAAGGGCACAGAGACACACACCACACCGTTCGGGGACTTGTCCTTGAAACATTTACTGCCACTATTCCGTTACACCCACTTAGTTCCATATACTACTTCAACACAACCATTCTGCAAATCATTCTGTCACATGAATATTTCACAACTGTTATTTCATACATCTCATTCTCCAACAATATCTTTGTGATTGTGCCTGCCAGCACAGTTTTTATCTTAAGATGAATATTATTAATGAGATTCCCTCAATGTTACATTTGCTTTTATCAGGCCCTGACTGTGTGACTTCCAGCCAAAGAGATACAATGAAGATATAACCCATAACAATGATCCTGAATGAGGTATTCATGGTAGCTTTGTAGAGGTAACATTTTGCTAGTACATTTTTAGTCGACTAGCATGCCAGCCCTCAAAGTTCGGGGGTCTTGAAAAAAATCGGATCCCACTGAAATATAGGTTACACTGTATTTACATTTTACGCAGCCATTGTACACATCACTTGCTCTGCTTTCTCCAACCCTTGTGTGTATTTTTAACATGTGATATCACCTTATTTTGCTTTAAAATATATACAGGGATAAAAATACATAAACACACAGGGAAGATTCTCTGGCAAAACAAGTTGTTCTTGAATATTAACCTTCCCACTGGTTATGCCAGTAGGTGAAATATAAATGAGGCAAAAACCACGGGATAAACAGCCCTTCGTTTTATTAGGGCTCTGAATTAATGGGTCTCCGAGTGAGAATACTTCCACAGCAGCCACTGTCCGTTTCGCGATTCACGGTCTCGCACGCCCTCGAACCGCCTCCCTGCTTATTTTTAAAAAGGCTTTTAGAGTGCAAAATTATTCAACTTGGTCACGCTGTGAGAAACAACCCATTTATATGCCTGATTATAAAGCTGGAAATGCAGGGGAAAGATTTAACAGGCAGCACATGTGCATGCAAAGCCAGCCTGGAATTCCTTAGGAGATCCCAGGTGGAGCAACTCCATTACGGGGAAGCGATTCTTGACAATAATCAATCCCAATAGAAAATGCTCCTCAGGCAGGGAAATCGATAAAGGGGTTCGAATGCTGGTGTGGTGGCTCAGATCTCAGGTGCTCTGAGCAGGATGTGAGATACTTCTGTCCCTCCGTATCACAGCTCTGAGTTGCCCCCCACTTATTATTAACGCTGTCATTCTAATGGAAGCCCAGTCCTTATTGATACTATTTGGAAATACTTTAATCACAATGAATCAAATTAACATGATGACAAGATAGAAGATGGTGGTGCAGAAGGTAGTGCTATTGTTTGGCAAATGGAGGATTGCAGCCCTGGTTCCTCCTGACCCCATCAAAGTGTCCTTGAGCAAGAGACTAAACCCCAATTTGCTCCTGGTCTGCAGGTTGGTGCCTTGAATGGCAGTCTTTACCAGTGGTGTGTGAATAAGAGGCATGAGTTTGAAGTACTTTGAGTACTCATAGGAGCAGAAAAGTGCTATATAAATGCAATCCATTTACAAGCCCTCTTTGTAATTTTGCACATAATAGTCACCCAGCCTCACAAGCGATCATTAAAAATGTATATTAATTTACAATGCACTATATTATCCTCGAAACGTGTCTCTCCAGCTGTTATTCTAATCACTAAGATACTGTCAACACGCTGAAGGCTCTCCCTGTGACCTTCCCTGGTTCCTTCACCGCCAATCGATGGCACTTTAGTGGGGGGATGGGGTCACAGAGGAATACCAGGTATTACTAAATAGAGACCACAACCCGCCCATACTGAGAGCGGGAGAGGAACGCCCCTCTTTTATACCCGTGAAAAAATCTGATCTACCAGAATTAAAATAAATGTTAATTATATGAGCTCATTCATCCACTTTGGATCGGGGGGCGTAGGAGCCAGGTACTGTAGCACAGGGGGGACCTGCACCCCCCCCCCCCAATATTTCATTTGTCTTCATTTGTCCCAACCAACCGCCTCTCTCTCTCACCCTTACTTTGAGCGCCGATGCCGCAGCAGTGCAGGCGGATACAGGTTTACAAAGCCGGGCCCAGGCGACTTTCAGGAAACCTCAGTACACAGAAGAGCACAGACAACACAAGGAAAGGAGCACTGACAGCAATGATTCCAGCCTCCCACAGCCAGAGTAGCCTGAGAGTGGAAACCCACCATTAAGAATTGATAGAGAGTCCAAACAATATTAATTAAACAGGAAGCCTGTTGGGCTCGGGTGGCGGTTATATTAAAGCGGCGTGCGGTGATTAATCCAAGAGGGAACGTGCGGGCCAAGCTCATCTCCCCATGCAGTTCCCTGCAATCTGGGCCCACCTGCCATGTGGCTGGACTGACCCAGCCAGCCCCTGCTGGAGGTCAAATCAAACCTACCCACCACCCAAAAAAAGTGAAAAAAAAATCAATGTGGCTCTCACACCATTTGAATAAGAAGAGGTGTTTTAGTGAATGATAACGGTACTCAATTCGACAGACCCTCGCTGTTTCAGACCCTTTTTGTTGCTTGTGGTCATGGCTGCTGATTGGATGGTGAGCAGAACATTTCCCGATTGCAACCATTCATTTACTTTAAACTGTTTCAAAATGTGAATGAAACTTGAATG